>RHLP01000307.1:0-15304 GCA_003719405.1 Aspergillus incahuasiensis
GAGGAGGAGGAGGAGGAAGAAGAGGAAGAAGAAGAAGACATCCCGCTCTCCGACCTCTCCGAAGACGAACGCGAAGACGTAGTCCTCCACCAACGCCTCACAATCAACAACTCGGCCGCCCTCACGGCATCCACAAAGCGCATCTCCTTCATCACGCACCTCACCCCCTTCTCCGAACACAACTCTCTAGTCAGCAAAGCCGAAGACGAAATGGAGATTCCGGACCCCAACGACGACTTGAACCGCGAACTGTCGTTCTACAAGACTGCACAGACCGCCGCTTTAACCGCGCGAAAATACCTCAAGAAGGAGGGCGTCTCGTTCACGAGACCCCGCGATTACTTTGCGGAGATGGTCAAGAACGATGAGCACATGGGCAAGATCAAGAAGAAGCTTTACGATGAGGCCGCGGGCAAGAAGGCTGCCGCGGAGGCGAGGAAGCAGCGCGATCTGAAGAAGTTCGGCAAGCAGGTGCAGGTTGCGAAGCTGCAACAGCGTGCAAAGGAGAAGAAGGAGTCGATTGAGAGGATCAATGACCTGAAGAAGAGTGCGTCTTACATTCCTTGCATTTTCAAGTTGGAAATACTAACGTTATCCCACAGAGAGGAAGAACGACACATCCGGCCAAGAAGGTGGCGCAGACGATCTCTTTGATGTGGCTGTTGAAGATGCCGTCTCCGAGAACCCGCGGAAGCGCGCTCGCGGCGATACCAGCGCCCCCAACCTAAAGCGTCAAAAGAAGAACGAGAAGTTCGGCTACGGCGGCAAGAAACGACATGCGAAGAGCGGTGATGCCATGTCCAGTGGTGATCTCCGAAACTTTTCCGTCAAGAAGATGAAGGGTGGTAGCGGTGGTGGCCCCAAGCGCCTCGGGAAGAGCAAGCGGGCTGCGGCTAGGGGACGGGCTTAGTTGATTGCATTGCATTGCATGTATGCATTTTAGATGCCGTGTACCACTGTATAGTTTAACTTCTTTCATCTTCTTCATCTTTTCTTCTGCTAGTTCCAAGAGGATACCGGAAGGCTGTTAGTGCGTTTGGGATTAGGTTTCGAAAAGCAATTTGTTTCATTAAAATCCGGGTAGCTAGGCTACATGTTCTAGTTGAAGTCGTAACCTGGGTATGTTTTATGATCTATGGGATCGCGTTGTGCGTCCCTTGCTTCCAACGCGCCGTAATGCTGAGTGTTGGGTCAAGAAAATTTGGTTGGTCTGTTATTTCGTCAAATTTTACCATCCTGCACCCGTTTTGAGTATTGAGAGCAGTAGGTAATGCCGCACTTGAGTGCAACCAAGAGTCGGGCATGGTTGAGAATGGTTCATGGCCTATCCGGTCGGCAGGTTATGTATGGAAGGATAGCGATGACTATCTGCTCGTGCTTTAAGCGCTTCATCAAGAAGCAAGGTGTGATGGTCCTTACTGCAGTTCTGGTAGGGTAGGCTCTGGTCATTATTATCAAGCAGGGTCCTGAATGCGGCACTTAGATGGGCTCACGATACGCATTGGTATGCTGGACGGCTCGATGCGTTCTGAACGTGTAGGCATTGTCAACATGAGCGGCTTAGGTTCCGATCTCGTCATGTGTGCCGTTTGTTTCGCCATTTAAAGCTGCTAGTGCGCCGTCCAGAGCTCCCATACCCCGGATGCGGCTGAGGAGGTTATCCACATGGAAGTTGATGTTGAGTCTTTTTTCCGCCTCGACAAGGTCGAGTTTTGCCTTCGTGTCATCTGCATGCGCCAAAGAGTGATCTTGAATTTGCTCCTTGCCGCGTTTCGAGGTGCATTTGGTAATCACTCTGTCACAGCCGGGCACTTTGCATCTCCACGTGTCGGCTGGGAGATCAGAATCAAGAGAGGATCCTGTGTCGGGCACGTGCTCCGCAGCTGAGACGGAAGTGTTCCGACTCTGCAGTGTTTCCTGGAGTGGAGTTCTCTCAATGAAAGGAGTTGACTCAGAATCCGATAGGATAGATCTAGTCCGGCGTTTTGCCCTAGTGGTCGACAAGGGATCCCTAACGAGATCATGGCCGCGGATTTTGCTTGGTGTCTCAAACTCGTCCACTGCGTCTTGGTTGTCGTCGGAAAGGTCGTAATCGGCTGCCGCGCTTCGAGTCCGTTTTCCGGTCCTTTTAGTCGCAATCTGACTTTTCGGTCGTAATACCGACTTTCGATGGCGAGGTCTCCGCTGTTTTGGCTGTTCGTGCTCACTTTCATCGTCAGATGAGCTATCATCCTCATTTATACGCGGCCGTAATGGTGTGAATGTCACGTTTGCCAGTATGTTTTTATTCTTCCTCGAAGCAGCTTTCAGCTCTCTGTAGATAACCTTTTTAGACCAGTCAAAGGTATTTGACTTCGTTTCGTCCATGTATTCAAGGATGGCAGCAGCGGTTTTCGATATGAGATCTTGCGCATACCCCTCTTCATCAATTTCGAAGCGTGTCATCAAATTCGACACGACAAGCTCAAGGTTCAATTGGCGCTTCGCTAGATGTCCAGCTTGTTTGAGATCAAGAATCACCTGGTAGATGGAGTCCGCCTGAGTTTTCAAGATGATTGTCGGGTCCGGTGTAGGAGCCCTCTCCGCCATTTCCACATCCACATCCTCAACCTCAGGCTCGTCCTCGGCGATGTCTTCTTCTTCCGTTTCAGCTTCCTTTGATTCCTTTTCAGCGCGTAGCTGCGCATAATCCTCCTAGAGAAAGGGTCAGAGTTTCGAGTTGACCGCCGAAATTATAGATGAAACATACCGGAAACTTTTCACAAAGATGCGCAAAGATGCCTGACTCCGCCCAATTAACCTCTTCCTCACCTCTAACCATGCGCGACAACAAAAAGTTATGATGTTTGTGGAAAATCTCCAATGAATCATCCCCATCTTCACAAATCCCATGCGTGTGAAGCACATATTCATCGCACAGATGCTCTAAGCTCGGAGAGGCCCAACTCTTCCTCCTCCTACTGCTCCTCTTCGGCTTATGTCGATCAGTAAGGAAATACAACAAGTCAATAGCCTCAACGACCTCGTTGAACATCGCCCGGTACCCCTTTGCGGGGGAGATAGAAAACCAGCCAGCCCGGCCGGCAACCCAGATCCCGACCTCGCCGTCATTGTGCTGGCCGTAGGCAAAGTGGCTCACATCATCAAGAACAATGCGCTTCGTAAGATAGTCCTGGTCGAGGACTGATGCGCGAGGAAAGAAGGTACGTTAGCTATGCCATGATACCTCAACGTGCGCGGGAAAGAAAAGGCTGTAAGTGTAATACAAACGAACCTAGGGATTCCTGCTCCTCTTCGACCTCTTCCAGACAGCCCGTCACCTGAACTGGGTTCTCTTGGCTCGCCGTGAGAAGATTGGCATAACGCGACTTGCCAGGGACCAAAATCCTGACCTCGGACAAGCTGAATTCTTCCCAGTCGTTCTCGTCAGTGAGAGACGGGTCCCTTGCGGCCAAGACGCTATCTTCTCGAGAGGTCATGTCTCGGGAGGTTGCATGACGCCTTGATTGGAATTGCAAAATGTCCAGGAATCACCTGGAGATGTGGGAGAGGCTCAGAGGATGACGAGGTAGCGGAGGATAGCGGGGAGGGAGGGGAGTTGGGGAGAGAAGGAGAGGGTGGTTAATGACGACTGGTAAGAATGCCCGTAATTTACTGTAATTACTGAATGGAGCCTCCCCGGAGCGCATTACTCTATCTTAAGTTTCTTCCAGCTCTGGATTGAATTCCTTAGAATTTTGAATTCCCTTATTCCCGTTTGGTTTTCCTAGGGTTCTGTCTTTTGGGATTTACCTTCTTGCAGTCAATGGGCCTTCAACTCCGTCAAGGATTGAGGCTCTTCCGTCGCACCATGTCCGGAGAAAAGATCTACGAGGGCGTCCTCGGTATGGATATCCTGCAGCATCTCCACGCTCTCAGCTAATAGAATAAGCCGTTCACAAGCCTCAAGGCGTCACCTCCGCCGATGTCATCCGCAAGCTCCAGCAGCATTTCAACCCTTCTGACCTCTTCAGACCATGGCTCGAGACCGAACGCGCGAAGCGCAATCAAGAGAACAATTTCCAGCGCAGACGCCGTCGCTCGCAGCGCCTCGATGTTAAAATCGGCCATGGAGGAACCCTAGACCCTCTCGCAACAGGCGTCCTTGTCACCGGTGTCGGAAAAGGGACAAAGTTTCTCAATAGCTTTCTCGGATGCACTAAGACCTACGAGACGGTAGTCATCTTCGGCGCGGAGACGGACACGTATGACCAGGTGGGCAAGATTGTTCGGCGAGCCCCGTATGAGCATATTACTCGCGAGGCAGTGGAGAAGGCTCTCGAGCAGTTCCGTGGGAAGATTATGCAGCGTCCGCCTATTTTCTCCGCGCTCAAGGTCCAGGGAAAGAAGCTGTACGAGTATGCCAGAGAGGGAAAGGAGCCGCCGATTGAGATCCAGTCTAGGCCTGTTGAAGTGACGGATTTGAGGATTGTGGAGTGGTATGAGCCTGGCACGCATCAATATAAGTGGCCTGAGGAGGAGGCCCCTGAGGATGAGAAGGCCGTCGCAGAGAAGCTATTGGTTAAGGATGATGCTCTTCCTATTGCCCCGGCCGCTGATGATGTTGATGCCTCTTCAAAACGCAAATCGGCCCCGGCAGAAGATTTGAAAGTCGACGAAGCAACTTGTGATACATCTACTGTAAAAAAGCAAAAGGTCTCCGCTGAGGGCGAGGCAGCACCGGCTCCTGAGCAGAATAGCGCACCTGAAGCTGCGGATGAGACGGCCGCAGAGACGAAGCCTGAATCTTCAGAAGAAACGAAACCCCTACCACCCCCACCTGCGGTCAAAATTACAATGACCGTCTCCTCGGGCTTCTACGTCCGTTCTCTGGCCCATGATCTAGGCAAAGCCCTAGGTAGCTGTGGTCTCATGAGTGCGCTGATCCGATCCCGCCAGGCACACTATACCTTGGAGCCGGATAGGATCCTGGAATACAAGGATCTCGAGGCCGGGGAGGAGGTTTGGGGCCCAAAAGTCAAAGGGTTCCTCGAAGAATGGGAGCAAAAGAGAGCTGCCGAAGAAGGCGAAAACTAGATATATGCAGTTGTGCCAAATTCCATAGCATAAGATATAATGTACCCAGGTTCTGCACGGATTATTAAAGCTAGAACACACGCTTAGCAACGATAGCTATGTAGCAATTCTGACTCGTGATCCCATACATCTGTTCGAGAAATGTCAAGTGAAAAAGAAAATTGGGATCTTGAAAGGTAAATGACGCCTCAGATGCAGTGTTAAGGTAAAATAGCCGGTAGAAGACAAGGAAAATCGTTTTGATAGGGTATACCGCTAGAGACATGCATGATGATAGGAAAGGATTGCAAGATGGTGTGGGGGAGGGAATGTGTGCTTGGGAATTGGTATTTTAGATTGAAAGAAATGTAAACGAATGGTATAGGGGCAATAGAATTTATCTCGACACGAGTTGCTGGTGATTGCTATGGGCGTCGACCAGGGCTATTCAGGTTAGTTTTCCAGTCCTGCGTGCAATTTAGGCTCCGAGTATAAAGCTTACTTTGGAGGACGAACGTCTGCCCTTGCCTTGATTCGCAAGCGCATTGGAGAGTGCTTCCGTCTAAGAAATCAAGCAAGATACTATTAGAAAGTTCTTGCCGTTCTTCATCAGGTATGCACGGAGTTCGGAATTCGGAGAGGTGGTATCGTTTGATCATGTTGCGGTTGCTTGAATCAACGTTTCCAGGGGTGAGTACTAGAAAACCTTGACTATCAATTCTGATAAATCGCCGTTTCCAGAGGAGGGTGTCAGGGAACTGGACATTGACCTCGCCAATTTCGACTGCTGCAGGAGGTACAGCTACATTCTTGGACGCTTCTGCTACAGAAGGCATGCTGTCCTCCTCCTTGAGCGCTGGGCTTCTTGAGCTGGCAGTGCTTCGGCGCGTGGGCGAAGTGAGTGAGGACATACGGCGAAGAAGTCTAGAGGTACGTGATTCCCTCTTCTCCTCGGGCGAAGAAGCCGATGTTTCACTTGGAGACTTCGACAGGAAGTATCCGTCGTTTTTGGAAGACATAGATAGTCTACTATCGGAACGTGGTAGCGCAGCCACTGGCGGTTTAGGCGAGTCGTTAGGAATGTTAGCAGGAGAGGCGGACTTGCTTCGCGGTTCCATTTCATTTGGAGTAGATGCCGGGGTAGGGACTCGAGATGGGGACTCGTCTGGAGTACCAGTCTCTACAATGAGAGGACTAGCCTGCAGATTGAGTGCACCGGACTCCGTACCCTTAGTTATGTCGTTCCCGTTGACGATGGGTTCGCGGACGATGCGTGCTGCCACGGACACAGAGCTTGCGGGACGTTCAGTGTTGGTACTAGCTCTCGAGTCTGGCCGTCGTAAGCTGGCAGCTCTCGAGAAAGGCTCCGGTGAAAGCCGAGGCATATCCGAGTTACCACCACCATATGATATGGAAGCTCGCTTCCGGAGACTTTCAAAAGAGGATGCGGTTGGGTTAGTAACGTTACTAGTCGGAACTGCCGGTCCATCGCGGTTGCTGGAAAATTGCTCCAACGCTTTAATGCGCTTGGAGATACCAGAAGAAACATTTATTTTCTTAGCCACCAGCGGACCTGTGGGATTCTCAGCCGGCGAGAAGGGACTCGAAACAGATCTCCCAGTAGCGAAAGTAGGTATGTTGGGAAACTGAGGTCCAATGGCGCTTGGATTGGAAACCGCACGTGAATTTCTCCAAGCTTCAGGCGCAGCTTGGGCATTTCCCCCATTTGAGTAACCCGGGGAGAGCGGAGACTTTCCCACCGAGATGGGCTTCGCCTCCTCGACCGTAGCACTTTTCAGTTCTTCCATGAAGGAATCATCAGAGAGATCCTCGTCATCAGAATAATCGGGCGTCGGGACTTGTATAGGTTCTAGGGCAGGTCTGCGTCTCTCTTTGCGGATAGCTGTGTTCTCTTGACCTTCGTTTATGAATTCCGAGATTGGTGCATTCTGCAAATCAACGAGGTCCGAAGCAATTATTGTTGAAGAGTCGGTGACGGATTCCGAGCGCGTCTCAGACACGGGTGATTTTGGTAGTAGGATTAACTGGGGATGACTATTCTCGTTTGGGTCCGAGGGCACGGCTACCTCGTTTCCGTTTATAGCAGAAGTCTCCTCGTCGGCCGGCGGGGGAGGTGAGATAATTTCTTCTTCCCCCGAGTCTGGGGAGTTTTGAGAATTGTCTTCAAGTGGGACGTCAAGAATGGCGCTAGGAGAGCCGGTGCCGCACTTAATGTCATTTTCGGTGGAGCCAGTTGAATCTGGGTGAACAGCATCTGTTTCAGGCTCGGAAAGAACAATATCCTCCACAGACTTCTCGTCATCGACTGATTCGTAGTCTGCTGGCGAATATGTAGTACTGAGTAGCATATAATCGGACTGATCATGGACCATCTCTACGACTGACTTCTCATTGGTAAGGTCAGAAATATCTTGACCAGGCTGAACAGCGGCAGATTGCTGGTTCTCAGGCTGTATAACGCAGGGTGGACCTTTGTTATCATGCTCCGAGATGCTGGATAACCTCTGACGTCCTTTGCTATACTTTTGATTCTCAGAGTGCAGCCCGGTATCTGCTGTTTCGGCGTTCACGCCACGTGGTGCATTGCTGATTTCTTCAGTAGATGCCGGGGTCTGTTTCGCTGCTTGTGCCCTCTTTTGCATCTGCGACTTGCGTAGCTGAAGCGCTTTCATAAGCCGCTCCTTCTCATTCGAGGTTGAGGACGTAGATAATGCGCTCAATGATTTGGCACCGGGAGACAGCTGGGGTCTTGAAATTGACATCGAAGACTGCGGCACTAAAAGAGGAGGCACAGGTGGCATCTTGGCGGTTGGAGTTGCGACGGGGTTTCCGTGAGAACGAGGACGATTGAGAGAAAGGTTGGACTTGCGAAGCGGCGAAGCGCGAATTCCAGCAGGAAGAGAAGCGACAGGCCGTTGTTCAACGCTGCGAGCTAAGATGCCTGCTGTGCGTGGCCGTCCACTCCCATCGACCGATGGCCGGGGTCCTAGTTTCACCTTGGGCTTTATTCCCGCTGCGCGTTCAAGGTCTCGTATAGAGGGTCTCGCCGACTGCGTGGATTGTCGAGATTCCGAGGGCGCCAGAGATACATCATCCGGGTAGTCCCTCGAGGAAGTTGGTCGTGGATCTGCAGAGATAGAAAGCGAGAGGCCATTGACGTAGTCGTCGTCCGGACTGGTTGGTACGGATCCATCTCCATTTAGCCCTTGAGGCGCAGTAGGCGCTACTGATGGGGGCACGACAGTGGCTTCCGACGCCTGACTAAATGACCTCTGTCGAGCATCATGAGCTGACGCTTGAGTTGGGACTGTTTCCTTTGCGGGGGATTCCTCTGCGTCTTCCGCAATTTCCATTAGTCTTCGACGGCGGAGCGAGCTCGAAGAAGATGTGATAGAACCTGAAGCGGTGTGTAAGAGACACGCAGATGAAAGGGCGCTTTCCGTGAGTTCGGACGGTTGCGACAAAGAGAAGACCGTATCATGCGGCGAGAATTTGTCAAGAACGGATTTAAATTGAACGGTGGTTCGCGCTATAAGGGACGAGTTCTACGTTAGCGGTGTCAAATACCAGCAGCTAATGGTCCAGCGAACCTCGCACGAGTCGGGATAAATCCTCAGGAAGATAGCTAAGGACAACCTTCCGCCGACGGTATTGGAGAAAGCCATAGAGCGGAGAGGATTCCTCGTAGCTTTCAATGGCATTTCGCGCATCGGGTACTCCGCCAGTCCCGCGCTCATGGAGAGCTATTTCATCCCTTGACACGTAGCGTAGTAGAAACCTATTGAGAGTGATACGCGTTAGGAGACTCTTGGGAAGGTGATTTGGCGAACGTACCATCCTCCAGCTTCAGTAAGAGCTACCTGATATGCTTCAAGGACCGTGGGACTATCTAACCCATTGAGAGACATGACGCGAACGCATCAGGTTGGAGCAGACCCGGAATGTGACACCTGGAAGGGCGTTTGCGGTTGTACAAACAAGGAGGGGGAGGGGGTTTCTGGGAGATAGACAGAAACAGGAAGCACAGGCACAGGCGCAGACGCAGACACAAGAGAAAACGAGCGACGACGGTGAAAAGCCAAAAGAAAAATACCGCCCCGAATCAAAACAGAATAAGGAGATGAAGACCAAGACGGTTCCTGGACATAAAGCCTGAAGAGCGGCGGGCGACTCACGAACCCTCAGGGGAAGGGGTCTGGCAGTGCCGGCTGTTGTGAGTGGCCCACTCTTGGGCGAGTCTGTCGAACTGAACTGTGCGCTTGTTGTAGTTTAGATCCGCTGGTTCCTGGGCTGCCCAATTCTGAAACAATTTCAATCCCCAATCCTGACTGGATGTCAGGCTTGGATCTTAGACTCGAATATGGGGTAAGCCTGGTCCGTGGGCACTCAAGGTTCAGGACAGGAAAATGAGGATGAAGCTTGGAGTTTGTCCTGAGGATTTCCAACAGGGCCGGCCGGGCTGGTGAGGAAGGCACGACCTGGCCCTTTTCCTGCGGTACTTCCAGTACTGTAACATCAACAATGTCATTGATTGTGTTTATTTTGCTATCGCGATCTAGAGTTCCACCCGTGGTACAATAGTTCAGCGCCCGATGCCCAAATCGACAATTTCAGACGGCGCTTGGCAAGAACTATTGATGCTAGAACAAGGCTGTCGCCGGTGGCAGCATTCTAGAATCCTTCCAAAAACTTGTCTAGTTTCTTCAGTTTGTTGTATAAAAGAGCGACGAAGGCAATGGTTCAAGGTTGTGGAATCATGATAAGCGCTCGACTCCGCCCTGGCAGAGCACTTGTTTTCGGAAAGCGCCGACGCGGGGAATGGTCTCAAGGCTAGGGCTCGTATTTATATCTATGTTGTCTATGTTTCCTGGAATCGACTACGAAGCATTACGAGCATCTGTCGAAACACTACGAATCACGATGCCCTCTCTCCCTCCCGCCTCCTCTCTGAAGGAGCTGCCACAGGAGCAACAGTTCCAGGCTCTCGACACACTGTTCGAGTCGTCACCAGAGCTTCACACCCTCATGGCCCCCGTCCTAATTAATCAGGCTTTCCCCTCATACATAAGCTTGATCGATGCCGTGGGAGGTCGGATGTCGGCACTCTCGGCCGCCAATTCACCGACCGATCGAGATATCCTCAAGGGAATTCTCGGATCGCATCCCCGTCTAGGCCAGCCGAAAATAGCCGCGACAGAGCACCTGAGCGAACTTAGTAAAAAGGAACAAGCGAGCCTGAATACCGGAGCCGAAGAGCAGGCAGAGAAGCTGCGGCTGTTGAATGAAGAGTACGAAGAAAAGTTCCCAGGGCTACGATTTGTGTATGTGATGTTGCTCGTGAAAGGGTATTTAGGGTTGAAGCTGACGGACTACAATAGGACGTTCGTGAATGGCCGGAGCCGGGACGTGATCATGGAGGAGATGCGCGCAAGAATTGACCGGGGCGATGCTGAGCGGGAGATTAAGGAGACTATCCAGGTGAGTCATTCACATGGATTTCGGGGGACAAGAAGGATTCTTATCTCGTGCACAGGGCATGGTTGATATCGCGAAAGACCGGGCAAGGAAGTTGTCTGAGGCGTAAGTAAAGCTGAACTGCTGATAAACCCTGCTCGACAGCTGGACCCCGGCCTCGATTGGAGGAAAAATCCCCGGCGCCTCTGAATAATATGGAAAGCCTTGACAGTAGTACTCCGTACTCCGTAATGCGCTGAACAATCGTATGGAGGACTCCGTATGAACGTTCGTCTGGGGTGGAGGCTGTACAGGGTACTCCGTCCACTACTTGCTAAAGACGGAGGGATCGGAGTAACTATGATTTCATAGAGGGTCTCTCTCTATCCGCAGGCCAGGGTCCAGAACCAAGAGAAGCTAGATTGACTACTGTGAGCGACTGAAAGAACCTCCCAGTATCCTCTCCAATAATTATAATAAAACTTGTTCAGCCCCAGACTGAGATAGTACGACCACTAAGTCGAGTACCACGAACTAATAATTAATCGCGTCGCGCCCGATCCGATCCTTCCACTTCCACTTCCTCTCTTTTCTCTTCCTCTTCTCCCTTATCGTCGCAATTCGCCCATCGCCCATCGCGTATGCGATGAATCAAAGCCACCCATGGCGCAGGCGGAGGCTCTGAGAGCGCCTGGCGACGGCCCAGGGTCCTCGGTCTCGCGGGCTTCCACCATCCCCGCGATCATCACCAGTGACCCCTCGGATTCAACCACCAACATCAACGATAACGGTATCGCAGACGAGTCCAGTCCTATCACGCCAGTGCCATCTGGACTGACCCCGACCTCCCACTCGTTTCCCATTGGTATGTTCGCGTCACAAGATGCCGCAATATGACCTGTCCGGCACTTTACGCCTCGTGTCCCAAGCCCCGGAAGCCCCGGGTAATGTTGCGCCAGGATCATCATTCGCTGACTGCTGCTTGCTTTTTCCTTGACAGGCTCTGCGGCGTCCGATGGTGCTTCCGGTTCGAGTGGAAACCAGCAAGATGCGACCAGTACTGCGAAGAAGCCTTTGCGCCCAGGCCCCGCCCCTTATGGCTCGGGCTCCGGGTCTGGCCTTGTTGGCAGGAATTCCACATCGTCGCCGACCGTTTTAGAGAGCGCCGACTCCAGCGCGATTGATCCGTTGTCACAAGTAAGGGCCCCCGTTTTCGAGTCTTCTGCAGTATGTGAGCACTAGTGGCTGATTGCATTGTTTGCGACCAATACAGCACATTATCAAGCGTACCAATACCCAGAAATCGATCCCGCTAAAACTATTGGGGAGGGCGTCCTACGAGGCTGAAGCTGGCGGCTCTGACAGATACAGCCCTGTAGAACAAGGTCTGAACCGCGGCGACCAAGCGCCACAAAGGCCTCTTATCAAAGAAAAGAAGTATGTCCTGCCTGTTCCCATAAAATCTAGCCTGCATATGCGCGTCGGATCTAGCAATCCCCATTTCCGACCGGGGGTCGCGCATATAACCATTTGATGTACCCCGCTTTGTCTTTGCTGCATTTCTCTGCCACTTTGTCCTGCAGTACCTCGTCCTCATAGCCTAGTCGAGCTGACACCGCATAGAAAGGGTGTTTCCTTTCTGAGTCGCATCCTCCCCGGCAAAAAGAAAGATTTATTCTCCGATGAAGAAGACAATGTATCGGAAATGGGTACTGCGCGCAACCATGCTCCAGCCGCTGCGCAACCGATAGGCTTCTTTCCCAGGTTTCCACCGCCGCCAAAATACGCCCGGGTTAGGGCTCATTATAAAAAAGACAGGACTTTCAACCGGCTGTTTCAATCCCAGGAATTGGAGGGTGTTGATAGTTCCGTCCCCGCCAACGAAGACGAGCGTCCCGTCACGGGTGATTCGCAAAATAGCAGAACAGCGGGGAAAGCCATCTGGGCCTTGGTCTTTTCGAAAGATGGCAAGTATCTTGCAGCTGCTGGTCAAGACCGGAAAGTTCGGGTTTGGCAGGTCATTGCATCCCCTGAGGATCGGGACTCAAGTGATTCTGAAGGCGATGAGGATGATACATCGCGGTTAAAAGCACCTGTATTCAAGAAAAAGCCTGTCCAGGTGTACGACAGCCACAACGGAAGTATCCTTGATCTGAGCTGGAGCAAGGTATGAAGTCCTGTTAATCCATTCGCCTATCCTTGTTAACTTTTTAGAACAACTTCCTTCTTTCATCATCGATGGACAAAACCGTTCGACTGTGGCATGTCTCCCGACCAGAATGTTTGTGCTGTTTCAAGCACAGTGACTTTGTGACCTCGGTTCAGTTCCATCCCCGTGATGATCGATTCTTCCTTGCAGGATCTTTGGACATGAAGCTCCGGCTGTGGAGTATTCCAGATAAGAGCGTGGCATTTAACGTGACGGTGTCAGATATGATCACGTCTGTTTCTTTCACTCCCGATGGCAGGCACTCGATGGCAGGGTGTCTTAATGGGATGTTGAATATATATGAAACGGATGGTCTGAAGCCGGCTGGGAATATCCATGTTCGCTCGGCACGGGGTCGCAATGCGAAGGGCAGTAAAATTACTGGGATCGACTCCATGGTTTTGCCTCAGGGTAATCAAGAAGGCACGGTGAAGCTGCTGATTACAAGTAACGATTCCCGCATTCGCCTCTATGACTTTCGGGACCGGACTCTAGAGGCCAAGTTCCGCGGTAATGAGAACACATGCAGTCAGATTCGGGCGAGCTTCAGCGATGATGGTAGGCATGTAATCTGCGGCAGTGAGGATCGTAGGGCCTATATATGGCCCCTGGGTCCGGTTGAAAAGGATGCTGACAAACGAGCCTTTGAGGTCCTTGACACTCAATCTTCGATGGTGACGGCTGCAATCATGGCTCCGAATTCGACGAAGCAGGTTTTAGGGTTCTCAGAAGACCCCATATACGATCTCTGCAACCCGCCGCCAGTGACTCTTGAGAGCAATACCAAGAAAGAAAATACTAGACAAAATCGCCTGTCAACGGCTAGTAAGTTGGTGCAAGAATCGCCTGGGTTCCTCTCGCGTTCGACGCATCCAGATGGAAATATCATCATCTCAGCCGACTACTCGGGAAAGATCAAGGTATTCCGGCAGGACTGCGCGCATAACAAGCGCCGGTATGACAGCTGGGATACTCACTCAACAATCTCGCGGCGGCTCTTGCGCCGGTCCAACTCGGCGCGGCAGAGCATTGCCTCCTCCATCGGTAAGGAGTCTTCTCATAAGACGCCATCGGAGCGGATAATATCATGGCGCAACTCAGTCATCGGACATGACAGCACGAATAGCAAAGACCGGCAGCCACCCAGGACTCGAAGCCCGTCCCCTCATAAGGCCATGCGAGGGGCATCTCGGAACTCAAGTCCGGGACGCGGGTCATCTGGCGCACGAGGTGAATCACGCTCAACGTACACCGCGTCTCCACCACCATCAGCATACAAGTCCTCATTCTCAAGCCCGCGGTCAAGTTTAGCTGTAAAGCGGAAACATACCGGGCCTGGGTCGAAACCAGAGGACCCTCGGGTGGCGCCTGCACCCTTGTCAGCAGCCGCAGTAATCAAAGGTGGGAACGGCAAGGACAATCCGCTCTGGCTACAAGGCGACCACAGCTATGCGTTCTACAACAAAATCACCCAGGACGCACTCGCGGTTCATCGCAATTCCCCTGGTCTTTTGGATCCAAACCCGCGACCTAGCCCGGAGCGGAAACACACTAGGGCTAGCATACTCAGCAGCGAATATGCATCATCCAATGCCTCGGAGGCTGATAACGATGTTCTCAGGTGCGATAGCTGCTGGGGAACGAATTTCAAGGCGACAAAGGGTCGAAACGGCAAGCAGCGCTTGATATGTGTGCGTTGTTCTCGGCCCATTTCCTCCATGGCGGAATAGTTCTCGCACTGTCGTTCTTCCCTTTACCACTTTCCCCTTAATCAGCTTTTTCTTTCTCCGGATATAGGTGGGCATGGCATATGAAGGCGGTATCCATTCATGGTTTATTCCATGTAGATAGATGCATTGGTGTCAATGTGGGCGGCATTTTGGATTTGGATTCCTTGGGCTTTTTCACGACTGTATATGTATAGCATTTTGGCACTTTTTATGTATAGTAACGACTCAGATGAGAGTAGCATGAGTATTTAGATATATTCATTTATTCTGCTGCCTAATGTTAGGCCAAGATTTGTCAGGACATGGCATTCATGTCTGCATCGAGCAGAGCACGCCCGACGGGGCAAACAAGCACAAGCTCCGCGTTCCGTCTACCGCCGAGCCCCCACCGAAACTCACCACCAAGCCTGAGTTCCGCTATCATTATTCTCCCGCCGTCACTCCACAATCCGAAGACACCAGCAATAGAATAACTCTCTCCGTGAACACAGCCCCTACAGAAACATCCAGCACGGCCAAGAACAGGTTCAGTTCCGAAGAGAAAATAAGCACCGCAGCCAGAAGATACAGAACAGAACACACCAGAGAAAATGCCTTCAGGTCCCTACCTCCCAACCTCCGCCGCCTACCTCAAGGAATCCGCTCTCCTCCTACAGGCATACCCGGACTCTGTACGTCCCCTTTATCAAATACCTTCGGCTTGATTCGAGTGATCTAACAAGAAATAGACCCGGATAACAACAAAATACACCTTCCCCAAATCCTCCTCCACCTCATCCAAGAAATCCAAGACACCGTCACAATCGGAGACCACCCCCACCCCCACCCCCCCCCC
>RHLP01000308.1:0-15045 GCA_003719405.1 Aspergillus incahuasiensis
CCCTTCTTCTCCCCTTCCTTACTAACCTCCCCCCTCTTCCTCTTCGCCTCCCCCGTATTCCCCACAAACTGCTTCCCTTCCTTCGAGCCCTCCTGCTTTTTCTCCTCTGTCGCCTCCTTCTCATCCTCACTCAGCCCCTCCCACGCCTTCTTCGGCAGATACCGCTTGCGCGTGCCATCGTCCTGCTTCGCCGTCCCAGAGCCTTCCTTTGTCTGCCACTCCTCGTCGCCCCATTTGTCGAGGTTTTGCTGCTCAGGCCGCTTCTCGTCTTTGTTTGTTGTGTAGTCGCCGCCGCGCGCTTTGTATTCTGAGGCTGTCATTTGGGCCTGCGACCGTTAGCATCGACCAAGAAATGGGAATGGGAGGCGCATGAGTTTGCCCGGAAAGTATGAAGTACTTACCTTGCGCGCGGACCATTGGCCTGGCTTCCCGCCCTTGTCGCCCTGCTGGACTTCTTCTTTAACCTGCTCGCGGAGCTCCGGGTCTGTGTAGTTCTTAGCGTTTTGGGGCATCTTGGAGGTGTGGGAGATTGATTGGATGGCAGATAAGGTTGTTCGATGAAACCTAACCTAGCTGACAGGGGACATGGATAGTTTAAATGCTTACGGATCGATCGGGATCGCGATCGAGATGGAAAGTGCTTCTATTTCTGTCATGATGACGGGTGCGGCCATGACATCATGAGTTCCGCAACCATCATCAACCCTTCTTTCTAACCCTCATTCAAACACATCCAAAACTCCATATCCACAAATCATGCAGTCTCATCTAAGCCCTCCGCATAACCTCCTCAATCAACCCCGCAATCCGCTCCGAAACCGCCTTCCCCCTCGGAATGTCATGCCCACCCCCATGATCAAACTCCGTCTTATCCCTACAAAACTCCGCAAGCTGCACCCCCGCCGGCCACCGTGGGTCCTTCGCGCCGTAAACATGCACCGTCGGGATCCCGATCTCCGCCCAGCCCGGGAACGCACTAAAATCGAGCCCGAAGACGTCGGTGCGCGCGGGCCGCACACTCGGGTCGTGCACGAGACTATTCGCGCTCACATTGCTATCCCACAGCCCGACACCGCGCTGGATGAGCGCGGGGTTCGAGGCGAGCGTTGTCAAGTTCGTCGCGGTGCTGTTGAGCAACGAGCCCGTCGTCTTGTTGATCTCCTCGGCGTGCTGTGAAATAGGCAGGCCCATGTCTGCCAGCGCGTACAGCGGGATTCCGCCGCAGATGAAGATCGCGGCTTTGAAGGGCAGTTCTGCGACTCCGGATCCAGCTCTGAGACTCCCACTGTGCTTGTCGTATTCGTTGTACAGTAGCAGTGACGCGATCAGCGAGCACCCCTGCGAGAACCCCATCACCGCATCGTACGGCCCGTGCTGCGCGATGTACGCGAGCACGTGGCGGTGCGCGTCCCGCAGCCCGGTCGGCGTCGGCTCCCGGAACCAGGTGTAGGTGGGCGACTCCGGGTAGATGGCTTTGATGCCCGGCGCCGGGGCCGACGGGAACGGGGCGGAGATGAAGTCGAATGTGTAGGAAGCGGGGAGGTTTCGGCGGAAGGATGCTGTGGTGGCGCGACAGATGGGGTGGGAGGTTAGCGGCTCGGCTCAGCTCAGAAATAGACGGAGAGGAGGCTTCAGATGAAGGTCAAGTTGATGCGGTGCGTACATGTTTGGGACTTGAAGATATGGGCGCTTGTGCCGTGCCCGTGGAGGCAGAGGATCCTCGGCATTGTTGTGGTGTTTTCGTACTTTATCCTCTGAAAAGTAAACCCCACCTGTCGGGGTATTTTACGATGGTGGAATGGGAGTTTGCAGTAATTAACTTCTCGAGGATAACAAGGGACAGGAGTGAGACGGGTGAGACTACCTTTGGTACACGTGGCTGGTGGCTGGGGACTTTGTACTACATGCCAGTGCAGGTTCAGGATGCAGGAAGATAAGAACGGACATTCCGCCCAGCGCAGCGGAATGCGTGCGATATGAGGTGGTCACAGATAGGTAAGCCTTATCCCGTTCGGCGTATTTCTAGCCTGCCCGAGCCGTAGCTGGAGGTGCCGGTGCATTTCGGTCACCGAGATCCCCGGAAGGATTCATCCCCCGCCAGCCACAGTGATGACCCGAGCGAGGGTCAAAATATATATGTGCTTTGTACTGTACTGTAGCTGCTGGTTAATCAACGCATATTATTGAGGCTCAATTTGATAATCAAAATATAATTGACTCGATTTAAGAGCTAAAGTTCGTCATGGCCCTCGCGTACGTACTGGTCCACGGGATGGCCCGACAAGCTTATCCGCATGTTCGTATAACTGTAAACTGAACACCTGCAGTAGGGCGCCGAGTTTTGATGCGGCCGCCAACGGGATATCTGATATCAAACAGCACTGGGGAAATCTGATGCTGTACCCGGCCGCCTTGGCGAGCCAGCATAAAGCCGCCGAGGAATCAGAGGAAGCTCATGGCAGCACTGCATACTAGCGCTAGTTATCAGGATACATATGCTTCACCAGAAAGCCTGTTGCCTTTGCCGTCGCGCATTCTCATTACCGGCAGACTGTAAGACTTGCGGGCTGGGACGGTACCAAGTCCCAACAGACTGACTCGGGTCATCATACTAACATCTGGCGAGTAGGGCTTGAAAATTGGGCGTTTTAGGCGTCGCAATAACTTTGGAAGGGTGGGTACGTAGCAAGTTTCAGCCTTCAGGGTCTGATACGGAGGGCAGCGGTTTTGGTGCTGATAATGGACTGTGGACTGTGGATTGTGGAGGACGCAACAGCGGTACCTAAGTACCCTAGGGTCTTACGCTGCGGGTGGTTTCATATCATCCTTATTATATAAACATCATAGACTTGCTGCTTTTGCATAACGTAGATGCAAAGATCCATGGATATATCTTTGAGGCTCTTATGCTCCGGCACGAAAATCTCGCAAGAAGAGCCAAACCAGGGTTTCCTCTGAGCCTCGGACCAATATCTTGGATAGCAACCGATCTACATGAACACCCCACAGGCTTTGTCAACAATCCGGTCTTCCCTTCACAAACCAGTCAACTGGGTTTACTAGTCTGCGGGGACTTGTTCTCGAACCGGCGGTTCTCCCCGTGAACAGCCCCGTAAAGGGCAAAGAATGCGATTATCACAACATAAACTTCCCCCAAGGCATATAGACTTTGTCCCCTGAAACGCCGAACCAGCCAAAAGCGCAGTGATCGGCTACTGGGCTACCCAGATATCGCATTCCAGAAGCCGTAGTCTAGCCTGGAGTACTATATGGCCGCCCCCTCCCCATTCCTGACATCTCCTCCATTCTTTGTCCTCGAGTGCTCTCGTTCGCCTCCATGTTATCAACATCGCGGCCACCGCTCACCGGCGCAGGCAGCGAAGCATGGCAGAGTCAGCGCCAGGCCACGGCGCCAACCGCGGCTGGGTCCTCTACGCCGTCTCCTGGCCGCTCTTCGGCATCAGTTTGCTGATGGTGAGCATGCGCCTCTGGGTTCGCGCGCGCATGGTCCGCTCCGTCGGCTGGGACGACGCGTTCATAGTCCTCGCGTTCACCTGCGCGCTCATCAACACAGCCCTCGTTACAGTAAGCGTCGAGTACGGCAGCGGCCGCCACGCCTCTGACCTAACGGAACACCAACGGGTGCAGTCGATGAAATACCAGGTCCTGTCAGCGGGATTCCACGTCATGAGCACCAACTGGGGGAAGGTCTCGGTCGCGCTGTTTCTGATACGGATTATCTCGGAGGTTAAGAACCATAAACGCGGCATGTATGCGCTTATCTTTGCCATGAGTGCGATTAATGTCGGCGCTGTGGTTACGATCTATGCGCAGTGTCAGCCAACGGCGGTGATTTGGGACCATAGTCTTGCCGGGCCAGAGGCTTGTTGGCCGCCGGGGACCCAGAAGAAGTATTCTTTTTTCCAGGGTGGTATGTATTCTGCTATAAGCGAGCATCTGGAGGATGATCGGATGATACTAACTATTTGACTGAGATGCAGCTGCGTCGGCGCTTACGGACCTCCTCCTCGCGATATACCCGCTCTTCACGATAAAAGACCTGCAAATGGCGACGAAGGTCAAAGTCGGCCTCGGGTTCGTTCTCTCACTAGGCATCGTGTACGTTCTCCCTTACCACACTTGCATTGGAATGGACGGGGCCATTCTAATAGCATTTGATTTCAATTAGTGCCATGGTCGCCGCAATCATTAAAGCCATCCACCTGCCCGACATGACCTCCTACGAAGACTACACATGGAACACACTAACGCTCACGATCTGGGTATCGCTGGAACAATACATCATCATTCTCGCGGCGTGCATCCCCGCGCTAACACCGCTCTTCAATATCATCATCCGCCGCGCGTCGAACCGCTCGAAATCAAAGTCCAAATCCAAGTCCAAGTCGAATGAACTGATCCCCCACGGAAACGGTGCAAACATACATCGCCCCTCTTACAACAAAAGACACCGCAGATACAACTCTTCCCAAAGCAAAGGACTCAGCAGGGACACCGTCCTCCCGCTCGATTCTCGCGCCAGCTCACAGCACCAATCCTATAACCCGTTCGCGAGCGTGGGACGCGACTACGTCGAGTACCCGCTCACCTGGACGAATCTGGCGCCGCCGCCGCAGCAGGCGGATCTTGCGAGTATCACGAGTGGCAGTGAGAGCGAGCTGCAGCCGGCGGTACATGCACCTGAGGCAGACCCTGAGAGTGGGATTCTGCGCACGACCGAGTTTCGCATCAAGGCTGTTTCGAGCGAGAGGTATGCGCGGTTTGGATCTGGTTGATTGGATATTCTGGATATAGCTGTTACGATTATGATCATGCATGAAAACTGGCTCATTTGCTGAGTTCTGTTATGTTGTTTTCTCAAGCCGGCGGTGTTGACCTTGGGTTTCGTACACCCCGTCGCAATGTCTCTGGTAAGCTGGGGCCTTCGCGGGCGCTTCTAATGACTGCTCAGATACTTCCTAGTAAGTACATGGAGTCTCAAATGCCCTTATTAAATTAAGCATCATTCAAGTTCGAGACTTGGATGACATGCACTTAGACTCTTCCATAACGAACAAGGCCATAGAGAGATGCCATAATTTCCACACAATCCAAACACCATGACCATGCTAGCGGATGTCGAATACACTGCGAGGACAGTGTTGGAACCGTTGTTGAACTACATTACAAAGGTAGGGTAGGGTTCCAATGTTGTGGCTGATATCAGCCAGACCCGCCTCAAATCAGCCAAGCGCATGGCTGACGAAACTCAGTATACGCAACCTACACATCATTGTGTATAAAAAGGACAGCAGTCCCGGCCGGGAGGTTTCAGCATTCACAGAACAACAAGCCATCTACAACATCGACAACAGATCAAGACTTCCCCTCAAAATGAGCACCTTTCACAGCGTCGCGCTTCTCGGTGTAAGTCTCTCTATCCTGGCTAAACAAGTCAGCCCTAGTTAGTATTCCTCAATATACTGATCAAGCTCAGAAAGGAACCCTGGGCTCTGTCCTCCTCCAAGAGCTCCTCGACGCCAACTTCACCGTTACCGTCTTCACCCGCTCCGCATCCTCAACTACGGAACCCCAGACAGGCATGACTGTCAAGGAAGTTGACTACACCTCAAGCGAGAGCCTAACATCAGCGCTTGCGGGCATCGGCATTGTCATCTCAACCTTGTCCCCCGGCGCCATAGCATCGCAAAAGCCCATCATCGACGCAGCGATCACCGCCGGCGTCCAACGCTTCATCCCGGCCGAGTTCGGCGCCATGACGGCGGACCCCGTTGGACAAAAGCTGCCGTTCCACAAAGACGCTGTCGAGCTCCGCGAGTATCTCACGCAAAAGGCCGACGCGGGCTTGATCGAGTATACCGTTTTCGGCGTCGGCGTGTTCATGGAGATGCTCTTCACCACGCCGCTGATTGTGGACGTGGAACATAAGGGCGTGAGGCTGTTTGACGGTGGCAATCACGGTTTCAGCACGAGTTGTCTGAGCACCGTTGCGAAGGCTGTTGTTGCGGCTCTGCGGAAGCCCGGAGAGACGAGGAATCGCGTTGTCCGCGTCCATGATGCGGTGCTCACCCAGCGGAAGATATTGGATCTGGTGAAGAAATGGGCGCCCGGGGAAGGATGGACGGAGGTAGATGTTGATGCGAAGATTGAGGTGGACGGGATTTTGAGTCGCTTCGAGAAAGAGTTTGATCCCATGCTTGTGCCGGGGTTGTTTGCGGCGGCCCTGATGAGTGGTAGCTGCGGAGCTGAGTATAAGGAGGTCGATAATGAGCTCTTGGGGTTGGGCGTCATGAGCGAGCAAGAGGTGGAGGAGTTTGGTCTCAAATTCAGGGGTCAGTAGCTTTGCATTGAATGGATACTTATGTCTTGATTGTCTCTAAGATTGCGATAGCATACTATATGCTGACCTACAGGGAAATGATGAAGATATCCCAGCTTCTTACCCTGTTCACTTATATAGATCAATGTGAAATTAATTTGAACGTCCTGTTTCACATTAATGTACATGTATGGCCTGTCCCTTTTTGAACATGGTCCTGAACACTTTGACAACGCGATGACTACCTTGATTGGGAGAACCTACGTCTCCTCTCTCTAGTGTAGTCCTAAGAGGGTAATGTTAGTCTAATGCTGTCCGAACTCAGAACATTCTCTCCTTTCAAATCGAACAATTAAACAATCAAACACGGTCATTTGGACTATCATTCTTCCTGGCAGCATATTGATTGCTATGCGCATGGGGGCGACTCACATGTTCGTAATGGCAGTGAGGAGCGAAGATAAAGGTATTTGCGTCGGGATGATGATGCTGGTGCTGCTTCGCTCGGAGATAGTTCCTGTGTATGGAGAATGGATCGTGGGGATAAATGCTTATCAGCCTCCACTACGTAACTCTGGCCGCACGTCATCATTGGAGTACCTGCTGTAGCACAATAGTGCGGGGTTTACGGATTCCACGGATGGATGAAATGATTAATAAAGCTGCCTACTGCCCCTCCATCGCTCTACATACCATTAAACATCCACCAGTTCCCCTCCATTTACGAATCTACGAGCGCACCACCATGTCCGACTCCAAATCCAACGTCCTCATCTTCGGCGCCACCGGCGCAATCGGCACCTACATCAGCAGCGCAATCGCCTCGGCACGGTCCGAATTCGGGCGCATCGCCATCTTCACGAGCCAAAGCACGCTGACCTCCAAAACCCACTCCATCAACGCCCTGCGCTCGCAAGGCGTCGACATCCTCGTCGGCAACGTGACCAGCAAGCACGATGTCGTAAAGGCCTTTGCCGGGTTCGACACGGTCGTCTCAGCGCTCGGCCGCGGCGTGATCGCGCACCAGATCGAACTCATCAAGTGGGCGGACGAGGATCCGCATATCAAGCGCTTCTTGCCGTCCGAGTACGGCACCGACATTGAGTACGGGCCGGCCAGTAAAGATGAAAAGCCGCACCAGCTGAAGCTGAAGGTGAGGGCGGCGATGCGCGACACGAAGGACCTTGAGTATGCGTTTGTTGTGACGGGGCCGTATGTCGATGTGCCGTTTTATCTGGGGTGTAGTCGGAATCCTCGGGGTGGGAGCTGGGATGTCAAAGAGAGGAAGGCGGTGCTTTTGGGGGATGGGGAGGGGAGGATTAGTCTGGTTGCTTGTGCTGAGTATGGCCCGCTTATTTTCACTACGTAGTCTGTGATTAGTATTATTTGTACCGTGGCTAACATTCTTCATGTCTACAGCGTCGGCAAATTTGTCGTACACACACTGACGCACTGGGATAAGGCGCGAAATCGAGCCCTGAAACTCAACTCGTTCACCGCGACGCCGCACGACATTCTCGCTGAGTTCGAGAAGCAGACGGGCGAGAAGTGGAGCGTCGAATATACGTCCCTTGAGGAGCTGAAGGCGTTTGAGAAAGAGGCGTGGGACAAAGGCGAGCCGGATGCGACGGGCCTGACTCTGCGGCGAATCTGGACGGAGGGCGGGACGCTATATGAGAAGAGAGATAATGGCGATATCGAGGCCGAGGAGACTGTCACGCTGGAGGAGGCTGTGAGGGAGGCCATCAAGGCGCAGACTGGGCAGTAAGGTCAATTGGCCTTGGAAATTCGTCAAGGCCTTTGGTAGGGAATGCTTTGTTTGTTGTATGCTTTAAATTAGCCCAAATTCAATGTACTCCATCTAGTTATCTAGTATACAAGATCTTCAACAGTAGATTACTTCCCTGTCCACTTCCACGTCGAGTTTCGATGAATATGGTACTCCCCGCTCTCAATCGCCTTCTTGATACCCCAAAGACCGCCAAGGGGCCAGATAGAACGCACCTTGCGGCTCGTGGACTCCTGCCGCTCTTTGCGGTCCGCCTCAACATCGATCTTGACCTTATCATACACACTCGGCAGTGTCGTAGCATTGTATTTCGCCCGCAGGCCATCGTACCACTTCCGGTCATACATATTCCAGAACTCGTCTTCGCCGTAGTACGTGTGCGCATAAAACCATTTCTGCCCACCCAGCTCATTAAGCCGAAGCTCGAGTTCCCGGTTAGCCGTGATAAACTCCTCCTTGTCCTTCGGGCCAAATCCCCACACCCCAATATTGAGCATCTGGTCCTCCGTAAACCCAGGGCTCTGGACAGACGAATGCGGGTGGAACGTCGGCGTCGGGCTCTGCTTGAGCGGACACAACCAAAGCGGCCAAATCCCCAGCCTCTCGCTCGTATAGTCGATGAACTTCTCGGCGTTCGCATACGGCAGTGCCAGATCCTGGATGACGAAGCGGCTCGACTCCCCGCTCGCATGCAGCGCCTTGTACAGCATGCGCGTGTGCAGGAAGTCGTCCAGCCACCAGCGCGTCGCCCGGCTGAACGGGAAATGGAAATAGTGGAACGCCGCCCGGCCAACCCAGAACCCGCCGCGGTCGTACCGGAACAGGTACTCCGCCAGGGGGATGTAGTCGGTCACGGGGGAGTTCATGCTGGCGCGCGTCTTGTCCTGGACGTGCAGGTAGTACCACGGGTCCCACGCTTTGCTGAAAGTCTGGATCTTGGCGCTGTCCGGCATCTCGTTTGTCATTTCGCCGGCGACCACAACGCCGTGGTCGGGGCCGTACAGGATCCCGTCGACGTAGTCGTTCGCGTCGTTTTGCGTTGCGGCGTGCACATTCGTGATCGACTCCGCGACGCTCTTCTGCGGGAGGTACGTCGCCTTGACGAACTTCTTCGCCTCGACGAGCTGCAGCTCCATGAGGGTCGTCACACCCAGCGTCCCGACCGCCCCCGCCGCGCCGCGGAACAGATCCCGGTTCTCGTTCTCCGACACCTTGACCACCGTGCCGTCGGCGAGCACCATTTCGACGTAGTTGATCGTGCGGTCGAAGAACCCATACCGGAAGCTGGAGCTCTCGCCCGCCGTCCCCGCGAAGCCTCCGCCCGCTGTTATCCCGGGGAACTCCATGACGACTGGCGGCACGAGCCCGTGTTTCAGGGTTGCCTCGACGAGGCGGTCCATGGGGACGTTTGGCTCGACGAGCGCGGTGCGCGTGGCGGGATCGACGCGGAGGACATTGCGGAGGTCGGAGATGTCGACTTGGTGTTTTCGCCGGATCGGCCGGGTGCTGTTTGTTGAGCCGTGGGCGATGCGGAAGGGCTGTTTCTTTTCGTAGAAGGAGCGGATTGCGGAGGAGATGCGCGCGACGGCGGCTTTGTGTGTCTCGAAGCCCATCTTCCTGGTTCGTTGGCTGGCTGGAAATTTGCGGAGGACGCGGAGAGAGAATCGGGCGGAGAGAATCTCGTTGCCTGAAGTTGCCTGAAGGTCTAGGCCGACACGTGCTACGTAACTGTTTAGGCCTGGGGCATCAACTTCTCGTGTTGCTACCCAGCTTGCAACCTTCCCTAGCCTCATGACTTATTCATGGCTGATCATAGAGCTTTGAGACGGTCATCTTGCCTTCCTTGATGAAGTGTTCTACTTACTCGCCCGTAAGATTCCCCAACTAGACAACATATGCGTCAAGCAGATTGAACCCCTTAGCCGCCACTTTCTTGATGTCAACAAACGCCATTTGCGACATGTCCTCAGAAGAGCGATATCACAACTGGCATCGAGATTTTACAAAGCAATGAAGCCTTCAAAAGAATTGATGGCAAGATGAAGTTCTCTTATGTCCAGGTTTTTGTTTTGCAAGCTGGCATACTATATACTGGAAAGTGGAGTAATCGGTTTGACCCGCCAAAGATACTCGATGACCTTGAAGAAGTCAACGAGATTCCAACAAAGGACAGGGGCCCGAAGGTAAACACCGCATGGTCAGCCGTCTACGTGAAAACACCAAGCCTCCTCGCGTACACCCACAGAAATCTCGAGAAGCAAATCGCTCGGGAAATTGAAACTTGCCAAATCCTTCGCGCGAATCCTCATCCGAACATTGCAACCTATTATGGTTACAATGAGAGTCATGGTCGAGTGACTGGGTTGTGCTTCAAGCGATACACGTCCACTCTACTCGAAGCCGTTAATCCTGAACGTCTAAACAAGGTCGCGTTTCGTTCAAGCGGGCGCGAACTTGTGAGAGAGGAGATGATAGACGGTCTAGAGGGGGTTTTGGCTGCCCTCAAGCATCTTCACGCGCTTGGACTTGCCCACAATGACCTAAACCCTGCCAACATTATGATTGATGACGACGGCACGCTTATTCTAATCGATTTCGACAGCTGTCGTTATGTGGGGGAGTCCTTGCGCGATACTGAAACGAAAAGAACCCATCACTGGCATGACGCATCCGTTGAAATCTCGCTCGAGAAGAACGACTATGAAGCCTACCATGATCTACGAATATGGCTGGCTGGGTCCACGGACGAGGATTTTCTTTTTGAGTGACACTGTCCCTGTGCAAAAGCGAAACATGAACGCCGGAACGAGAATAGATGGCGCCCCCTGCGATCTATAGGACTCGGCAACACCCTTCTGTAGCAGGGCAGGCGCTTCTCGATAGACCCTTCTCAGGATAAGCTTGAAGGCTTCTACATGTCACTGGAAAGAGAAAAAAGCGCATACAAGCGGGCGGTTTGATTAGGTATTCCTTCTCTAACCCCCAAGTACTCATCCCTAAGGCTAGGAAATCATAGAGCACAAATTCGAATGTGAGTGTTCGGAGAGCGAGAATCGAAGTCACATCTTGACAAACTCCCCCTCAGGTAATCCATTCATCGCATCCTCCTCTCCAAGTATCCCATCCCCCCTTCCTCGAGGAACAACCTGATCGGCCACCAAGTCCGCGTTGACCCTCTCGCCCTCATCAACGCGACCCGGTGGAATCAACACATCATAGTACCTCGGCAACACGAAGCCAAGCAAGATAACAAGCAAAATGATATGGGCTAGGATAAAGCCCGTGATCATCAACGGGTCGTACCGCAGCGTGTGGAACTCGGGGTACGCGAAGCTGAAGATGATCGCCAGCACGGGCGCGCAGACATAGCGGAGTAAGATGGGCCAGAAGAATGGGATCTTCCAGTTCTTTTCGCCGCCGATGATGGCGTTCAGGTCGCGGCGGATTTGGTTGCCCTGCACCATGTTAGTATAGCGATTGGTAGGATAGGAGGGAAGAACGCACCGAGTAGCCCGCAAGATACCAAAATCGACTGAGGAAGGTGTTTCGTCCCCAGAAGCTGGGCGCTGGGACACTTGGCTTGTTGGCGATGAGAGCTGCAATTATCGAGAAAGCGACGAAGACGCCAAAGCCCGCGCCGGCGCCAATACCAGGGTTCTCGGTGCCGTGCGCCACGGAAACACCGATAATCTGTCCGCCAAAGTAGGCGAAGTTGTACGTCACAAATGCAGGAAGCCCTGTCTGGTCGACAACATCCTGCCAGCGATAGACGGTACTCGCGCTGACAACTTCCGACCAGACGACGAAGATCAGGCAGATGTTGTTCACCCAACGGTCGATGCCGTCAAGGAGATAGTAGCCGAACTCTGTGCAGTATGGCAGACACATGAGGAACGAGACGATCGTTAGTACAGTCACGATGACCGGTCGTGATACCTTTAGTCCACTGTCGACAGCGAGCGTCGCAACAGCGTCGAGCATGACAAACGCCGAACTAAAACCTAGGACAACGAGCGTGAAGAAGAGCAAGATCGCCCAGAAGTTCGCGCCCGGCATGTGCAGGACTGCTTCCGGGAGGGTCAAAAAGCCAACAACAAATGCGCCGAGTCGGACGTCATCCTTGGGCCACCGGCGTAGATACCCCACGACGCCAAAGACTGCGAACGCAGCAAAGTTCTCGAACAGCACGTTGCTCCCGCAGATGAGGAGAGCGTCCATGACGGCATTGCTGTGTTTCGCGTTGTAGGATGCATACGAGGTAAAATAGCCAAACCCAATGCCCGTGGAAAAGAAGACCTGCCCTACGGCTGTTTGCCAGACTGTGCCCGAGGCGAGTTGTCCGCCGCGCCAGGTCGCCCAGAGGAGACGGACGCCCTCGGACGCATTGTCGAGGGAAAGAGACCGCCCGACGAAGATGATTGTCGTGACGATCGGGAGACCCATCGTCCAGTACACGACGCGTCCAGTCAGCCCGACGCCCCGAAAGATCGAAACCCAGATCAAGAACCAGATAAAGGCGCTCCAGCCGACTGTCTCCCCGATCAGGGCGACCCCGGGATACTCGGTGTACGAGAGGACGTGTTTACTGTCGCTGCTCAGCTCGCCATCGATAGGATCAACATTGCTGATGACATCGCGATTGTAAAACTCGTCGATGCGGTTTTCCCAGGGCAACGGGGAGCGAAAAGAGTTGCGGAAATAGTTCATGATCCACGCAAGATTCACGGTGAAGTACTGCGTCACGATGAAACTGACCAGGATGGGCCCCATGCCTACGCCCTTGAGGCGTCTGTTGATGTTGTTGAATGCGATGACTGTTCCACCGCGGTAGGCCTGGCCGATGGAAATCTCGAGGATGAGCGCCGGGATGGCCACGAAGAAAATCGCCAGGAAGTACGGGATGAACCACTGCAGCCCGTAGTTATTGTAGACGACCGATGGGTATCGGATCAGGTTTCCCTGACCGGCGCATCCTCCCATTGCAGCGAGAAGGAAAGCTGCGCGGGAGGGCCACTGGTCGCGCCCATCTTCCGCCTGCTTTGGTGGAGGGGCGAGCCAGGCCGCAGCCTTCCTGAGGTATTGGACCAGCACCATAGCGGCACTGTCAGTTGTAAAGAATCCAAATTATGCTATTGAGTGCTTGTGAAGGTGGAAAATTCTTATTAAATGCAGAGATCAAGCGTCAGCCCCAACGTCACCGTCACCCCAGATCGACTTGGCGAGCACGAACCCCGTTTATATGATAACGGGCATTACGACGCCAAGCACCGGTGATCCCTCGTGGAAGGCTGATTGCATGACTCTGGCCTGTTACGATTCTGCTTAGGGCTGCCAAGGTGGGGGTTGCCTTTTGGGCTGGCTCGGCGGTCCCAGAACCGGCGAGCGCGAGATTAGCACAAAGTGAGAACTCTGCGCGGGGGATTCAAGTCAGATTTAAGTTGGGTGCCTGCCTTTGACCCTCGAGCAGAAATGACTGGTAGGGCACAATAATTCTAACGTTATACATTGGGTAGACTACATCGTGTGGTGGGTGGTTGTGGCATCGGCCACCCCGGCGCCAAGATTCCGCCCAGCTGCCAAGGAGTCACGCAAGGGGAGCTTGCGAAGGCGTTATCAATATCAAGGCACTGTTAGATTGGCTGAGAGTACATTCAGTTGCGAATTGATGCAAGCTCTGCGAGCCACATGGGCTGGTCCCACCCGATCGGATCGATGCGATGCGCTGCAGTTCCAGCCTCCCGCGGTTTGCGCTGTCATGGTCTAGAACCCTTGATCTGCTCGACAATGTGACTTCTGGCTCACGAGACACATCTCTGTAGGTATAAGGAAAGGATTCGAAGCTGCAGTGGCTATAGGTGCCGTACCTGGTAGGTTTCGCTGTTTCGCTTGGGCTTGCCTCTAGCCTCAATCCAGCGCCATCGCAATGAGCCATCGAGTGCCAAATAAGGACATGGACTCGCCCCGTAACGCAAAACTAAGTATGTCTTTTAACGGACCAGTCTCATTCGGTTGAGAAACACGAATCATTGAAAAAGCAAAAGGTCCGGTCCCACCCCTTCTGCGTGAAGTTGAAAAGGGCATTGCCCCCCTGTATCGATTTTAAGCCTTACTGGGTAACCTAGGTTATGAAAGATTCTGTAGGCAGCATCAGACCAGCACAAGTCGTCCTAGTAAGGCAACTGAGTAACTGTATCTGATGTTTTGTGTATGGCTCCCAGAGCATGCACGTATAGATGCTCAATAGAGTGCGCTGGACTACCGGCATTCCTTTCCCCTACACTTATCTTCTGAGAAAATTGTGAACATTGCCGCGGCTACCATCGAGATTAGTACTGTCTCCTCACATAGACGACTATGCGAGGTCGAGGTCCGGGTCACCTTTTGTCCCAAAGCCTCAACTCGGCGAAGTCCTGTTTTGCGATGTCTACTCCTATTATTCGGAGAGTGACATAGACTAGATCCGTTCAGTTAGGGTATCAACTACTCTAGCATTCCTAATTGAAACTCCCAAAGGACCGCTGTCTTTCGGTTTCGTTTTTGTTACATCCGATTCTCGAATCTTAGATGCCTTAGTTCAGCATTTATTGCCGTTAGACTGCTTTCCAGCTTCTACAACTACCGCGCGGTATCATATGGTGACTGGTTGCAGTCACCGCAAGATCATCGTGTTTTACCTACGCTCAAAATGTGCAGAGCTGCTGTACTTACCCTCAAAAGTTAGGACAGTACTTTATGTTCCGCCTTAGATGTTTGTAATGAAAGAGATGAGTGAAGCCATCAAATGTAGTGGATTGACTATCTAAGAGCTATCTGCAGAATGAGGCTATACAGAAGTTTGTATGTTAGAAGCTAGGGTGGTGAGATACTGCTGTGGGCAGAAAACCTTAATACCCTCCTTGCCCAAGGCAGAGAATAA
>RHLP01000309.1:0-44743 GCA_003719405.1 Aspergillus incahuasiensis
GGAGGAGGAGGAGGAGGGCGGCGGCGGCGGAGGCTCCAATAAAGACCCGAATGGCAAGAAACCCAAATCACCCTCTGCTCCCGGCCCTTCCGGAAGTGCACCCAAAAGAATAGACTCGCGAGTTCGTGGTGAAAATGCTCCCAAAGGCACCAAGCGAGCAGCAGATACTTCATCTGTTGCCCGGGGGGCTGCAAAGAGGACAAAGACCGCCGCAGGCCCCGTAGCCTCAGCTGCTCCTATAGCTGATGCGGGTATGTACCTTGCTTCCCACTCCTTCCAAGTCATCACATAGCATTACAGGAGACTAACTACTACACCTTACATCAGGCCCCTCGAAACGGTCGATCTATGTCATTGGAAAAAACGACTCCGGCCAGCTTGGTATGGGCAATAAACAGGCTAACTACGAGAAGCCTACCCTGAATACACTGCTGCCGGCAGTGAAGCAGATAGCAGCTGGGTATTCTCACTGCATTGCTCTCACCCAAAACAATGAAATCTGGACCTGGGGTTCAAATTACGATCTTCAGCTAGGAAGACGAACTACGGAAGCTGACGACAATCCTCCGAAGCCTGACGATCATCCCATCTTCCGCCGTAGCGCCACAGGCAAAGGCAAGGGCAAAGGCAAGGGTAAAGGAAAGTTCAATGAGGCTGAGACCCCACCGGACGGCCCTGATCCTAAGCCAACGAAAGTTAACACCAGAGGATCTATTCCCGCCGGTACAGTATTCCGTCAGGTTTATGCAACACATAGCGCATCCTTCGTCCTTACCGACAGCGGCAAGGTATATGGCTGGGGGACTTTCAGGGTAAGTGTGACACATACATACAATAACAACTCCTGCTAACTAGTTGCGTTGTGAAGGAGACATACATAGCGCCAGATGGAACCCTCAACTACAGGGTGATCGGTTTCCCATCCGGTGCGAAATGGGAACTAAAACCATATCATATCACGCAGCTCACCAACGTCGAACGCCTCGCCACCGGTGACCAGCACGTTCTCGCTCAGTGTAGAGTTCCTTCTACGAATGATGGGGCTGGTGGTGCAGTCAAAAACACGGTCAGAGCCTTTGGTGCCAATTTCTTCGGCCAACTCGGCCGAGGCAACAACACCAGCAAGAACAAAGAAGACAGCAAACTACGCCCCAACCTCTGCGACATCGAGGGGAACAGTGGACGTCAAGCCACTAAGGATCTGAACAGCATAAAAACAATCGGTGCAGGTTCGCGTTGTTCCTATGCAGTCATGACCAGCGGCAAGGTCTTCGCCTGGGGTAGCAACGAATACGGCCAGCTTGGTTTCAGTACCCCTGATATATTCTCTCCTCATTCAAAGCTACAGAAAGCTCGAGAGGTGGCTAGTTTAGCCGAAAAACAAGTCGAAGCTATAACTGGTACTTTTTCCCATAGCATTGTCATTACAAAACTTGGGCAGTGTCTGGCTTGGGGCTGGTTTATGATGGACGTGTTAGGGAGGAAGCGAGAGTCTATCACTGACACACGCAGTATTGAGTATAATCCTTCTGGGAGTCCTGCTATGGATGTCCTGTGGGCCCCAGTGGAAGTTCCAGGGCTGCGCAGCGATGGAGCAGACGTGGAAATGGCGGATCTAGGCTATTTCCATACTGTTGTTGTTAAAAGCAACGGAAAGGCGATGGGGTTCGGGAAGAACAACCAGCGTGAGATTCAGGATTCGAGTACCGGTTCCATTATTGACGCAGTGGAGATTCCATTGAAGGGTTACAAGGTCGTTGGCGTTGCTGCGGGATCGGAGTTTACCATTTTGATAGTGGAGCCTGAGGGATAGACCGGGCTTGGACTTGGAGTCGAGGTTGAGATTGAGGTTGAGGCTGTATAAAACTCTGTATTTGTACAGGTGTGCATTGTTGCTTATACATTTTTGTTATAGAGACTCTTGTACATAGCACTACTGGTTAGACGAGGATATCCCTCCCTGTATATAGATGGATTTGTATATGTGTACGTTGCTCTTGCTCCCCGCTCAGACCGACCAATCTCACTCTGCTTCCCTATCAGGAGGTTGCCTAATGCATACCCCAGGCGGCTACAACAAGAGGCTCGGAGCAAGCCGCGTAATTCATTTGGTTGTGCCAGGTGGACGGACGAACCTTCCCACAATTCCAGAGCGGAGCAAACCACCCGCGTCTGAGTTAGGGTTACGCGCCCCGGACCCGGTCGGGGTTCACCTCCTCTTGATGCCATCCTATCATGGAACAAGACAAGCGAGGGAGCTTCGACAGGGTTGCTAGGGTTCTATCTTCCTGGTTGGTTGATTTTCGCCGGGCTTCTCGGCGTGGGTCTCCATACTTTATGCCTTACAGGGCAGATGGTCCCAGGGGGTCGGGGTAAATAACCCTGACTTTGGCATGTACCTGCATGTATTGTACTGTATTGTGCGTAAGTGACGCCCTAATGACTCTATATTTCTTATATTATATTGTAGTCAGAGATAGAACGGCTTGAGGAGCATTTTTACGACTGTTGACCACACTACTGACAACTAGGGACAGAACACTTGGAGTGAAACAACTTCAACCTCTCTCTAATTCACAGTATCTATTAGAACGAATGGGGGCATGGAAGCCAACGACAATTTAGCGGGTATGATCCGTACGCCTGAAACACTGTAAACAGAAAGCAGCAACCAGCAACCACCAAGCAAGAAAATAAGGGGCAAGCATTGCACATTCTTTGCCCCATGAGCTTTTGAAGTTGCTATTAGCAGTCAAGAGCAAAGGCAATGGCAGGAGCCAGAGCAAGGAAGGCATACTCCGCCGCTAACCCTATCACTGGGTTTCCCTGCCCCTCCAACCATCAGACTAGCTTGAGGGCCTGAGGTTCTCCATGTAGGCCATTGAGCAGGGACTATCCTGACGGTGCCTCTTTTCAGGCAAGTAGGATTTCATTCTTCCAAGACCATCCAGCGTATGCCTGACCTTGCTGATGTGCTCTTGGACCTGCGTGAGCCGGGTTCGGCCTGCCTCTACAGCTTCAAAGTGCTGATCCAATTCCTGGTCGCTGAAGACTTTGTCTTGGTCTCTGGATAGGGCATCTTCTAGATTGCGGAAGTTCTCCTTGTCCTCCTCGGTGGGCTCGTCGTCGTAGTCATCCACCGCGTCGTAGTAAAGCTCGAAAGGGTCGTCCTGCCCGGAGTAGTTGTAGTTACTCTCACGGACAAGGTCTCGGCTATGGTCATAGACCCCCCCGGGGGCATAATGATCGGTGATATATGGGTTCGGCCCGACTAGCGAAGGCGGTTCCCGTCCGAGGTCTCGGCTACGACCATAGACCGGAGCATAATGATCGATAGCATACGGGCTCGGCCCAACCAGTGGATGCGGTTCCCGTCTGAGGTCCTCATCTAGACCAAAGTGACGGGTTCCGGCATCTGCATAGGCGGGGTCCGCATGCGAATGGATAGGATCAGCGAGTGTCTTGCGGGCCTTGACGTACTCGTTGATATCATCTAGCTCCCCGATCCAATTGTCCATCTGCCCAAGGAGATCATGGAAGGTGTTGTGGACAAGAAGGTCAGGGTTGCTGAACACATTGCCATGCCGGGGCCGCGCAGGCGAACGTTCCATGTCCTTGGATGGACGTCGGGTGACCCGGCCAGCGTAGGCGTCGTCAAGAGTTGGATAGTACTGGTCATCGACGGTGTCTGAATCACTGTCCAACATAGTTGTTTTCGGAGTTTGGTAGTAGTCAAGCAACAATCTTGGTATTGAAGTAGAAGTAGCAGTGGAAGTGAAGTAATTGAACTATATACGTTGAAAAGAGGAAGATAAGAAATGCAAGTGAGCAGCTGGGTTGCAGAGGCCTAGCAGGGTATTTTAAAGCACGTAAAAACTCTGTGAGTCGTAACACTGTGTAGACAGACATAGTCATACCTTGGATAATGATTGCCGGTATCTAATCCGCCTATACTGTTTGCCACAAGAGCACCCTGGGGTAGTAGTTCCGAACCACAAAGGTGAGTCAGGTATGTAAGATAGAGAAAACTCGAACTAGCAGAAGGCCTTACAGTCAGTGTTCACAAAATCTGTATCAAGTCGGCTGTTGATTCCAGCCTGCCAATCTATTCGTCGTATGATTGCGTTAAAACCTTTGCGGCTCACTAGGCACCGATATGACGGAAATAGAATGATCCTGTTCTAGCATCTTTCCTTCGAAAGCTCCGTGAAATATATGGGCGATGGCCGCAAACCTCGCGCGAGGAGCTGTATAACCTCAGCTGGACGAGGCTGCAACGTGTTCTGAGCTCTGTGCTCCGAGACGCCTGAATGGCGGGAATTCCACGGAGAAGACCCCGCTATTCTTCCGACGCTGGCATGAAGCACGAAAGAAAAACGGAGATGGGCTAAATCTTTGGAGCTCAGCCGAGCTTATCACGACTGTTGTCTTGACTGACTTGAGATGATACAGAGTCATCAATCAGGTATCAGACCATGTGTAATCGGATGCATCTCTTTGGATCAGAGCAGAGCGGCAGCCGTCCGTAGCAGCGAGAAGATGAGTCGTCGTTGACTCGGCGACAGGCCATGATGTCATGTGATAGCGGGGGGTTTCGGAGCTCCGGCCTCAGGCACGAAATGGAGCGTCATAATCCCTCACCTAAACCCCACCAGAGCAACAGCTGTACCGGCCACCAACTTGGAAGAATCAAGACCGAGAACCGTCGAGAACGGGACTGCAGAGACGAAAACAGGAGCCAGCCGGGCCAATTGGCTATTAATAAGATCTTCACCCCCTCTGGACGCTGATTCTGTCCCTTTCTCTGCGCAACAGTCGTAACATCACTCCTACAGCATCACTTACATCACTTCCCCACTACCCGGTGAGTTCTCTGCCCCTCATTCCCTACTTAACCGCCGTATTCGTCGTTTCGGTAAAGGTCTCGAGCTCAGACTTTCTTATTTCTAACTTCTTCCAGCCGCTTTCCTTCTTCCTCTTCCATCTACCACCACTCTATCCAAATAACTACCTAATTACTTCATCTACCTCTATCAATCACAATGGGTGTCCTCGAGAAGCTGTCCCGCAAGTCCGGTGTCATCGTCGGTGACGATGTCCTCCGTCTCTTCGAGTACGCTCAGGAGAACAAGTTTGCTATCCCCGCCATTGTACGTCCTTTGTCACCTGCTTTTACTTCAAGGATTGCTCTAACATACCACAGAACGTCACCTCCTCCTCCGTCGTTGTTTCCTGCCTCGAGGCTGCTCGCGACCAGAACTGCCCCATCATCCTCCAGGTCTCCCAGGGTGGTGCTGCCTTCTTCGCTGGCAAGGTACGTGCAAACAGTAGAATTGCAATCGAAGCCGAGCTAACCTGCGCAGGGCGTCAGCAACGACGGCCAGGCCGCTTCCATCGCCGGTGGTATTGCCGCTGCTCACTACATCCGCAGCATTGCTCCCGCCTACGGCATCCCCGTTGTCCTCCACACCGACCACTGCGCCAAGAAGCTCCTCCCTTGGCTCGATGGTCTCCTCGACGCCGACGAGGCCTACTTCAAGCAGCACGGCGAGCCCCTCTACTCTTCTCACATGATCGATCTGTCTGAGGAGCCTGTCGACTACAACATCGACACCACCGCCAAGTACCTCAAGCGTGCTGCTCCCATGAAGCAGTGGCTCGAGATGGTAAGTTCTTCGACAAGAGCTCCAGTATTTCAGAGACTAACCGTCGCAGGAAATCGGTATCACCGGTGGTGAGGAGGACGGTGTCAACAACGAGGACGTTGACAACAACTCCCTTTACACCCAGCCCGAGGACATCCTCGCCATCCACAACGCTCTCTCCAAGATCTCCCCCTACTTCTCCATTGCCGCTGGTTTCGGCAATGTCCACGGTGTCTACAAGCCCGGCAACGTCCGTCTCCACCCCGAACTCCTCAACAAGCACCAGGCCTACGTCAAGGAGCAGACTGGCTCCAAGAAGGACAAGCCCGTCTTCTTCGTTTTCCACGGTGGCTCCGGCTCCTCCAAGGCCGAGTACAAGGAGGCCATCAGCTACGGTGTCGTCAAGGTCAACCTCGACACCGACATGCAGTACGCCTACCTCACCGGTGTCCGTGACTTCATCCTCGGCAAGAAGGACTACCTCATGTCGACTGTTGGCAACCCTGACGGCGAGGACAAGCCCAACAAGAAGTTCTTCGACCCCCGCGTGTGGGTTCGCGAGGGTGAGAAGACCATGAGCAAGCGTGTCCAGGTCGCTCTCGAGGACTTCAACACTGCTGGCAAGCTGTAAAGAAGTTATGATATTTGCGCATTATTTTTGGACATTCATGATTATACAGATATGAGGCGACGAGATACCAATGAAAGAATGTGTACAGCCTAGAAAAGCTTGAGTTTGTGATAGTAAACTGGGGATGGCGTTGGCACGGTGTTGACGATGTATCTAATATCAATTTCACCCGTGAAACATGAAACATTCATTAATGTCTGGTAGAAACATGTCCTCGTGAGTAGCAGAATTATAAAAAGCAGTCTGGTATATTGTATCCACATCATGGATGTCGCACCAACTGAAGCAGGTCTGAGATATATATCGTCAGTCCCACATGCGCTCCTATTGTAATTGGCATACAACAGAACTACACGAATTATCATATTGCTCATGTGGTTTAAGTTCTGTTGAGAACCAGTCGGCCTTTGTGGTTGGTTTAAATATAGCTATTCAAATGTTATCCCGAGTTACTGTCGATGTTGAAGTGACCGCTGCTCAGTCTAACAAACCATGCGACAATACCAAAATGCTCTTCCTCCTTAGAAGCGGAATGAAGAGCATTTTCACTATCAAGTCTTCTCAAAATGTTCTTTATTGTCGATCGAGAGATAAGGACTCGACGCATGACTATCCCTGTCTGAGTTTCCTGGAGCGGGGTTAGGAATGCTACGGTATCGATGGTTCTTCCATCCACTGAGCACCATTTATTCCTTCATCATAAGCCCCTGCACGCCCATCACTATTGACCATTGTTCATCAGCATACCGATTTAGTATACAGCGGCATGGTCTCGCATATCACGGGGGACCCTCCGAACCTAGAGCAAACCGAAGCAGTCCAGGATGAATACGACCGCCTGTTCACGGCAGAAGAGGACTCCATTGACGCCCCGACTACGACCCGGAGGGAACTGTGGTCTTACTATCTTTACTACAATGGTATATCCGGACAATGTTGTACACCCATGGCTCCTACTGACATGGCCTCGTTGATCACCAGGTGACAACGGAGTAGGGCCACTCTCATACACCCAAGCACTGCAAGCTCCCTCCAATCCCCCGCTTTCCGGGCCCCTTCTAACTAACAATCACAGATTCCAATGGTCCTTAAACGGCGCCGGGTGGCAACCAGGCACAAACCCCAAGCAGCCCTGCACCGACTCATCCCCATGCGTAGTGCCCTGGGCCGGAGGAACACGGAGCGTCTCCTCTGTCGTGCTAATCGCCAACGGGCTCAGCTTCACCTTCATGACGATAATCTTCGTCTGGCTCGGCAGTGCAGCCGACTATGGCTCGTTCGGGCGCTGGCTCCTTCTCGGGCTGACAGTCGTGTGTTGGGCGTTGCAGTACGGCACGTTGGCGATCAGAGAGCCAAGTCAGTGGCCGAGTGCTATGGGGCTGTATATCGTGACGTATGTCGCGTATGGGGCTACGCTGGTGTTTTATGCCGCGGTCTTCCCGAAGCTTGCGAGGTATATGCCGCATGTTGTGAGGGCCCGCGAGGAGGATCTGAGGGAGGGGAGGATTGATCGGAGGGGGTATGATGCTGTTGAGTCGTTGGAGAGGAATCATATTTCGTGGGTGTGGTGCCTGTCTTCCGATTTCGGGTTGCTAATGGCATTATGTAGGAATATATCGACGGCTCATAGTAATATCGGCTATCTGGCCGTGTTGCTTCTCAATCTGAGCGTGCTGCTGCCCATGCAGGGTAATAACTATGCGAATAATCTGGCTATTTGTTTGACTAACTCTTGTGCGTCACGCCTCGAGCTTGGATAGTTGACAGTGTGCTAATTTAGCCCTAGACTGGGTCGTACTCGGCGTGTGGTGGTTCATCTTCCAGCAGAAAAGACCAGGTCCCAAAGTCCCAGAGGGCTCAAACTATGCAACTATTGGCTTCAAGCAGATATGGCTGGCGATGAGGAAGATTCGGTCTCTACCGCAGACGTTTCTGTACTACATTGCCTACTTTCTCCTGGCTGATGGGCTAAATACTACCGGTACATCATTTGCCCAGCAATTGTGAGAGGGACTAGAACTAAGTAGATGGCCCTATAGGAACACTGGTGGCAATCATCCAAAATGACTTCATCGACTTCTCATTTCTGCAGCTGACCTACCTGGGCATTTCGCAAGCCGTATGCTCGATAGCTTCTACATTCGGCTTCTGGTATTTCCAGCAACACTTCAAAGTCCGCACGAAGCGCATGTTCCTGTTCACCAACTTCTTCACCGTGCTCATACCCTTCTGGGGCATGCTGGGGCTCTGGACACATCGCGTCGGCTATCATAATCGGGTAAGTCCCTGGTGTCGTCCAGGCGGAGCTGCTACTTACGCAGATGCAGTGGGAGTTTTTTTTCTACAACATCATATTCGGGCTCTTCCAGGCTCCTTACTATGCTGTACGTCATACCATCCTATTCCATCAGATAAACCTCGGAACTAATCCCCCCATTTAGTACGCCCAAACGATGATTAGCGAGCTCATGCCTCCGGGCTATGACAACATGTTCTTCGCGCTATTCGGAATCACAAATCGTGCTGTGAGTCTCTTGGAACTATATTAATCGAACCAACGCTACGATAGAGGTCAAAAAATATACTAAAGCAGAACAGTCATCCATAATCGGCCCCAACGTCATTCAAGCGATCATAAACGACACACAGAACAACTGGATGGGGTTCCCGTTTCTGTTCGCCATCTGTATTGCTGCAATGGTAGCCATTGCGTTCGTTGATGTCGAGAAGGGCCGCGAGGATGGTAGGAAGTTTGCCGAAGCTCATAGGCGACCACGAGGGACCAGTGTACGGGCTGCGACCGGGACACCGGAGTCTGAGCCCCAAGGCAAGGGTGCTTCTGCAGGGGCTTCTGAGAGGATCGAAGAGACTGGTAGCACCAGCGGACACTCTTCAAATGATGCGGGCAGTAATTGATGCGATGGTTGCATTATATACATTCAAGCTCGCAAGGGTCCAAGCCATAGATCTCAGTTCACATTTACTGCCCACATGGATCTTGATGATCGTTCACGACTAAATTAGTGATAGACTTAGTTGGCTACTTGACGTTGATGGTGGGGAGGTTCTTGCACCAGGGTCTTTCGGCTCGACTTTGTGCTGTTCTGCAAGTAGGTATCGTTCATAGAACCAAAGCTGATTCAGCTTTCCCATCACTGGGCACTCTGTTTCAGACACTCAATAAAAATATTAACCCTTTGATCGCAGTGGTTGAGCTAGCTTCGTCATAATTGGGCTGTGCAGTGAAAGGGAGGTGGGGAGTGGTGGAAGATGACGTCGAGATCGGAGCCTCTTACGACCGCTTGCGAACTTGGGAGTCTCAAATTTCCCCAGAACATCTCCCTGGTGCCTTGCCCCATCTTTAAATCTGTCGCTGCGAGATTAATTCATCTCAATTCTTTAATCTATCCAATACTCGCCTTTTAGGCATCTTTATATCCTTTCAAGTCACCTTGGACGTTCTGGCTGTCCGCCCCATCGCTGCCTTTTTGACACGCGAGCTTAGAGCTCAACGAAGTACCTCGATCACCGATCAACACCTATCTACCTACCTACCCACGCCCCTAGCAACCACCTGCAATCAACCGTCAACATGTCCTCCAAGGATGCTGCCTCCGGCCTGCCGGCCCAGAACAAATCCACGTGGGCCAGCTTCCTCAAGGTACGTTGCCAACACACCCCCTCCATCCCTGCAAGCCCCCGACAGCCAGCTGATCTGAATCCGCTGCGCACCAGTCAATCGCCTCGTTCAACGGCGACCTCTCCTCCCTGACCGCCCCTCCTTTCATCCTTTCCGGCACCTCGCTCACCGAGTACTCTGCCTACTGGGCTGAGCACCCCGCACTCTTCGTCGCCCCGGCACAAGAATCCAACCCCGAGAAGCGAGCTCTCGCCGTCCTGAAGTGGTTCCTCAGCACCCTCCGCCAGCAATACTGCAGCCGCAGCGAGAAACTCGGCAGCGAGAAGAAGCCCCTGAATCCGTTCCTCGGAGAGCTGTTTCTTGGCAAGTGGGATGGCGATGCGAATGTGGGTGAGACTAGCTTGATTAGCGAGCAAGTTAGGTGGGTATCTCTTTCTATCTCCATCGAAAAAAGGAGGAAGACATAGCTAATTGTGCAGTCACCACCCCCCGGCGACTGCGTATGCGATTCGAAATGAGAAACATGGTGTTCAGGTTTGTCGCTCTGTCCACGTGTCCACCTGGAGTTTTTCAGGTGATGGCTAACAACCTTTAGCTGCAAGGATACAACGCCCAGAAGGCCTCGTTCTCCAGCACTATCTACATCAAACAGATCGGCCATGCTTTGTACACCCTCACACCTCCGGGCGCGGACAAGAACGACCCGTCTCAGCAGGAGAAATATGTCATCACCCTTCCCGCCCTCCACGTCGAGTCCCTGATCTATGGAAACCCCTTCATGGAGCTCGAAAAGTCGACCTACATTGTCAGCAGTACTGGCTACGTCTCCAAGATCAGCTACTCCGGAAAGGGCTGGGTCAGCGGCAAGAAGAACACTTTCACGGCCAGCTTATACAAGGAGAGTGAGGGCGAGAAGAAGCCTCTTTACACCATTGAAGGCCAGTGGTCCAAGGAATTCACTATCAAGGACGCCAGGGCTAAGAAGGATATCGAGACCGTGTCGGTTCTGGATCTGAAAACAACCCCTCTCACCCTTGCGCCCATCGAGCAACAAGACCTCTGGGAGAGCCGCCGCGCCTGGAGCGACGTCTCGGCAAACATCGAAACAGGAAACATGGACGCCGTCTCCACAGCTAAGGGCAAGATCGAAAATGCGCAGCGTGAGCTCCGCAAGGTCGAGAAGGCCGAGGGCCGCGAATGGGAGCGCCGCTTCTTCAACCGCGTCGACGAGAACTCAGACCCGCAGTTCACGGAGCTCGCTAAGAAGGCTGGCCTGACCACTCTCGAAAGCGACAAGACCGGCGGCGTGTGGCGATTCAGCTCCGAGAAAGCCGCCAACGCGAAGCCCCCGTACCACAAGTCTGGTGGAGAGGGTCTCGGAGTCTCAAACTGAATCGAAGTCGGAGATAAGGGGTAGGTTATATACGGTTGGTTATATTCGTTTGTTTGTCCGGTTACGACGGCAAGATTGGGGATAGGCAAATTCTAATAGATTGGCTTGGTTATGTTCTGGCTGCGGATGTTCCTTCCTGTACATAGTAAAAGAGATAATGCTTTATTGGTGCAATGCAAGTTGAGTACGCAAGGTTGCAAGCTCTCAATTCCTCATGGAGGAGATTGGTGCATACATAGCTTCCCCGCATAAGAGAGAGCGGGCCCTGGCCAAACATGGGCCATAGTACGACCCATTCCCGTGAGTAGGCTTCCAGTCCCATGTTACGGGTATGAATCTGTTAGCTAACCATGAGACTCTGAGCTGGAAGGCCCAGCCCACGATCTACAGACTACTGCAGCTGACACCCCGCGCTAGCCCATAGCGAATCGGCTGCAAGTATAAATATGCAGTAGCCGTGTCCAACCGCTCCCCCCTCCCTCTCCCCTCTCCCCGAGTCAGTTGGTTCCTTGACAAACAATTCTCTCTCAACATGTCCGTAAACCCCATCTCCAAGAAGATAGACTACCCCTTCGACCTAGGCGCCTTCGGCCGCCCCATCACGACAACCAATCCGCAAGCCCAGACCTGGTTCAACCGCGGCCTTACCTGGGTGTACACCTTCAACCACAAAGAAGCAGCGGCGTGCTTCGAGCAAGCGATCGCGCACGATGACGCCTGCGCGATCGCATACTGGGGCCTCGCGTACGCCCTAGGCCCCAACTACAACTACACTTGGGAGTTCTTCGGCGAGAACCTCGCGGAGATCGTGCGGAGAACGTATCAGGCGTCGCAGAAAGCAGGGGAGCTGGGCTCCGGCTCCGTGACACCTATTGAGAAGGCGCTTGTACAGGCTATCCAGGAGCGGTTTACGAGCGACAAGCCTGCGGAGAACTTCGAGCAGTATGCGGCGCAGAACCGGGCGTATGCTGACGCGATGGAGAAGGCGTATCACGCCTTTGGAGATGATCTGGATGTGGCGGCGCTGTATGCCGACGCGCTGATGAGTTTGACGCCGTGGAAGCTGTGGGATTTGAAGACGGGATTGCCGAATCCCGGGACGAGGACGTTGGATGTGAAGAATGTGCTTGAGAAGGCGCTGCGCGATGAGGAGTCGTCGAAACATCCGGGCCTCTTGCATTTCTATATCCATTTGATTGAGATGTCGCCGACGCCGGAACTAGGTCTTGTTCCCGCGGACCATTTGCGGGAGTTGGTGCCGGACTCGGGGCATGCTAACCACATGCCTTCACATTTGGATGTCCTAGTGGGAGATTATCGCGCTGCGATCAGAGCGAATCAACGCGCAACTATTGCAGATGAGAAGTACCTCGCGCAGGAAGGCGCCATGAACTTCTACTCCAACTACCGCATGCACAACTACCATACCCTCATCTACGCGGCCATGTTTGCGGGTCAGAAGGCTGTTGCGCTGGACGCAGTTGATCGCATGGAGAAGACGCTACCAAAAGAACTTCTCACTAGTCTTGCTGATTTTGTCGAGGTGTACATGTCCGTTCGACCACATGTCATGGTCCGCTTCGGGCTATGGGACGAGATCATAAACATCTTGGCCGTTCCCACGGACAAAGAACTGTACTGCGTTACAACCGCAATGACATACTACGCCAAGGGCGTCGCACATGCCGCAACAGGGAACGTCGTCGAAGCCCAACAATACAGGGCCCTTTATGCAGCGGCCGCAGAAGCAGTACCAGAGACAAGACTTGACTTCCCTAACAAATGCACTGATATCCTGGCTATTGCGTCCGCCATGCTTGATGGAGAGATTGAATACCGACTTGGCAACTATGACGCTGCATTCCAGCATCTTGCGCGCGCGGTGGAACTTGACGATGGCCTCGGCTACAGCGAGCCCTGGTCATGGATGCAGCCGGCCCGCCATGCATACGCTGCTCTACTCCTGGAACAGAACCATGTTGACAAAGCACTATCGGTGTACAAGACAGATCTGGGACTTGACAATAGTGCCATTCGGGCGAGGAGACATGCGGGAAATGTCTGGGCGTTGAAGGGGTACCATAAGTGTTTGCTTCGCTTGGGGAGAGAGGACGAGGCGCGTGTTGTTGAACCGCAACTGGTACTGGCGAGTGCAGTTGCCGATGTGAACGTTGAGAAAAGCTGTTTCTGCGCAAGAGAAAGGGGGACGGAGTCCGGAGTACCTCGGCTTGCAGCCAAGGCTAGCAATGGTGCCTGTTGTCAATGATGATATAGACCGAGTACCCGCTAGTCTCGTGTTAGTAGTTGATTGTATATATTAGGATAGAATGCCTACTCAACATACCTTACAGCTATCGAGTCGAGTTTCACCTGATTGACGTCGAAGGCATTACCCCATCATGCACATGTAGGCCTATAGATACCGCGCGAAGAGCTAGAGGCTGATACGGTAGTAATACATGCCCACCAACCTATATTCAACAATCAGAAAGGCGCGGAACCAATGGCGGGGCAAAATAAAAAGCCGTGCGGAAGCCTGATTTAAACCCGGGGGTCTTAGGGTTGGAGATCTCCAACATTGAACCAGTCAAGAAGGGGAGCGCGCCGGCGGATTGACCGGCGCATACGTACTCTCCGCCCTGATTAGCGCGATATGTGTCAAATCGGACTCTGTCGTATTTAGAGGCGAACTCGCTGAATAGTATATCTATCTTCTGATTTATCAGAATAGACAAGAGCTTAATAATTGGAGAGCTGAGGAGAAGGGTATAAAGCCTTCTTTGCCGCCGGAATCTTTGTCGGAAGCAATTATCAATCAAGTTCAGAACTAACAACCATTAGAATGACGGAACAACCCTGGCAAGCTGTGGTAGCCAAGCGACGGGAGGAGCTGGATGCTCTGATTCCAGCAGAATGGAGACTGAGCGAAGAGTTCAAGGCCTCGTTGCCTGCAAATGGCCGTCTATTGCAGGCGGATCCTGTGCGAAAGAGCGGGATCCTCTCTGATATTGAGATCGCCATCACGGAGAACTACACAGCAGGGCAGATCCTCCAGCAACTTGCTTGGGGAGAAGTGACCTCCTTGGCTGTTACGACAGCCTTGTGCAAGAGAGCAGCGATTGCGCAGCAGCTGGTAGGATGTTCTGACCCAAGTATACTAAATCTTTCTGACGCGGTATAGACGTCGTGCTTGACGGAGCATTTCTTCGCCCAAGCCATCGAGCGAGCACGGTACCTCGATGAGTATCTTAAGCGCGAAGGCAAGGTCGTTGGGCCGCTACATGGCTTGCCGATCAGTATGAAGGACAGCTTCCAGGTCAAAGGCGTGCACACGACTGTGGGATATGTCTCGTTCCTGAAGAATGGAACCGCAACAGAGAACTCGGCGCTCGTTGACTTGTTGCTTGATCTTGGAGCGGTTCTCTATGTGAAGACCAATATTCCGCAGACGATGATGGTTAGTCATTCATCTAGGCTGCTGAGACGCAAGGCGTGCTAATGTAGACAGACTGGTGATTCGGAGAACAACATCTACGGCCGTACGCTAAATCCTCACAATACCAACCTTACTGCAGGAGGATCGAGTGGCGGCGAAGGAGCCCTCATTGCCTTCCGAGGTTCTATCCTCGGCGTGGGAACCGACGTCGCCGGATCTATACGAATCCCCGCACTCTGCTGTGGTGTGTACGGTTTCAAGCCAACAACGGATCGCATACCCTTTGGCGGACAGGTCTCCGGCGTGATAGAAGAGACACCGATGATATCACCCTCAGCGGGTCCGCTAGCACAGTCCTTCGACGATCTCGAGCTCTTCATGTCCCGCGTCCTAGCTGCAAGCCCTTGGAGATACGATGCCAAGGCTGCCGCAGTGCCGTGGAACAATCGAATCGAGTCTCAGTCTCTCCTTACCATCGGGGTGCCACCAGAAGACATACAATTCCCTCTCCATCCAACTGTTAAGAGGGCCCTGGAGTCTGCCATTGAGGCTTTGAAGCAAAAAGGCCATCGCATCGTCCGACTACCGCGTGATCCATCCCGAGACGTTGCGGACGCGAATCGTTTGGCGTTTGAGTACTTCACCTACGGACCGCATCTCGACCATATCACTCCCAGTGGAGAACCTGTGATAAAGTCTGTCGCTGTGCACGCCTCACCGATGTTTACAGGGCCACCCTATCTCGGCGAAGGTTATGGGGTCTTTCAGAAAATCAATACGCTAGAGATCGCACGAAAGAAGTACGGCGATAGCTGGCGAAAAGCGATCGTAGAGAATGGGATAGACGTGATTCTCGCCCCAGGTGCCCAAAATACAGCCGTGCCGCATGACACATACGGGTGGCCGCCATATACGGCTATATGGAACTTGCTCGATGTACGAACAGACCTTTCGAGTCCTAGCGAGATTGGTATTCGCTGACCTGCTATAGTACCCGGCATGCATCATCCCGTATGGAAAGGCAAGCAAAAAACTCGACCCAAAGCCTGTGGACGTGGGCGGCGGCCAACCAAGCTGTACGTGAAGCTGAGCCCTACTTCGTAGAACCAGAATAGAAGGCTGACAGTAGTAGACGACCCGGAAGCTGTTGATGGAGCACCCTGTGCCTTTCAAGTTGTAGCGCCCCGATTCCAGGACGAGAAGTGTCTTGCTGCGGCGAGAATTATTGACCGTGATGTTCGCATTGACTAGTAGTCGGAGAAATAGTTGGCTTCGCTATCTGGTTTCAAGGCTGATGTCGAGTTTTCCGGACTGAAAAAGTACCGATGATTCAACCACTTCACTCATGTACAAGATTTTGCATTATAAGCGGCAGCTTGAATAGCTCTTTCCCTATTACCTTGCGTACACCTAAGCTACCAGGAGTTAGTCATCGAAGACTAGTTGATGGCAATTCAATATATTGTACGTACTAGTTTGGGGCCCCGCAGTATGGTGCCGGACGCTCATGAATCATGATGGACCCTTGTAGGTATCGTGTGACGTCGACGGCTGACGACGGCGTATGATCCTGAGGCATCGCTGAGAGGCGAGGCATCAAGGCGGGAGAAAACCTTTCAGTGGTGTTTCAGCCAAGTAGTTGCTCAGCTAACGACAAGGTAAGCATTTTGCCACGCTGGGATGCCGAGCGACCATGGTTCGGAGGATGCTCGTGGAATCTGCACGTTGGTGAGGCGTGCAAGGGCAAGTCCGTTCTTCCACGCAGGTGAGACACCCAGGGCAGAATCCCCCAATCAAGCAGGCGGCGGACAGCCAGGTAAGACATCTTTCGGGGTCCCTCCAGGATCTTTACCCAGAGAAGTCTAGCAGGCCAAAAATAGCATCTCCACTGTTGATTCTTTTTCTGTTCCGACGTTATGACCTGCTCTTTATCTTCATCTCCGCCAAAGGGTCCAGGGCTGAACATTACTGTCTCTCTCTCTCTCTCCAGCTTCTTTTCAGCCATCTTTTTGACCCTGTCTGGGCACTCTGGGCAGACTATTTGGAGCGCAGACCCGTAATCTGGGCTGAGAGGTTCTAGAACGCCTCCAGTTGGAGATCTGCCTCTTTTCTCTGACGACGCTCGCGATCCAGTCCGTCCCATCGCTATCGATCGCCCTTGGCCGTCTCTCATTCTTCGATTCTAGTCTCGTAGGCTCCTTCATCCGCCTGTCGCCCGCTTGTCTTTCGCTTGCCACATCGCAGATTCCTCTCTGTGATTGCTCTTCTCGACTCTCTATCCATGCTATCTTTTCTCTCGCTTTACCATGGACCATAGAGCTCTTTGGCGGCGCGATGGCGCCGAGGAGTTCCTCAATCTTATCCAGAACCCATTCAAATCGGCAGTACGTTCTCTACTCTCGTTTCCCGATTATTCCGGACAGTATACTGACTTCTCAGTTTCAAACCAACGCCGTCTGGTCTGCGTTAGCTACCTCCGTTATTGTCGCAGTCCTCCTTGCCCTTGTCTTCTCCCTCTTTCGTCCCCGCCATACCCTTGTATATGCTCCCAAAGTCAAGCATGCCGACCGCAAACACGCTCCGCCGCCTGTCGGGAGAGGTTTCTTTTCCTGGATCAAGCCTGTCATCCGCACGAAAGAGGCCGAGCTGGTCGACTGTGTCGGTCTTGACGCTACGATCTTTATCCGCTTCACGAAAATGTGCCGCAACATCTTTATCCTACTCAGTATAATTGGCTGTGGTGTCATGATTCCGGTGAACCTCACGCAAAGCTCAGATACCGACGGTGCTACTGCGTTTGCGGTTATGACGCCGCTCTACGTCAACGTCAATGCGATTTGGAGTCAGGTTGTGTGTGCCTGGGCCTTTGACGCCATAATTGCTTACTTCCTGTGGAGGAACTACAAGGCGATTTTGGCACTCCGAAGACGGTATTTCGAGAGCTCCGACTATCAGCGAAGTCTTCACGCACGGACTCTAATGGTGAGTTACTTGTCGCAGTTCTGATTTTGGAATACCTGACCGGGTTATAGATTACCGATATCCCTCCAGATGTACGCACCGACGAAGGATTTTTGCGTCTAACAGACGAGTTGAACCCCACCGCTGCAATTCCTCGTTCATCCGTCGGACGGAACGTAAAGGGGCTCCCGAAATTGATCAAAGAACACGAAGAAATGGTGCGCAAACTTGAGTCGGTCTTAGCCAAATATCTCAAGAATCCCGATCGGTTACCACCGAACCGTCCGACTATGCGCCCACCTCGTAAATACAGAGACGAGCAGGGGAATAACAAGGTCGATGCTATTGAATTTCTCACCGAGTGCATTTCGAGACTCGAGGAAGAGATTCGTCATGAACGGGCGTCTATCGACAGACGGAATGCGATGCCCTACGGTTTCGTCAGCTGGGATAAGATCGAGCACGCTCATGCAGTAGCCTATGTCGCCCGCAACAAACATCCTCGCGGTACAACCATCCGTCTCGCGACACGACCCCACGATCTTATCTGGGAGAACCTGTCGTTGTCGAAATCGGCTCGGAAATGGAAGGCTTTTGTCATGTTCCTGTGGGTAACTGCACTGACGATCGTGTGGATTGCACCTAACGCCTTGATTGCTGTTTTCCTTTCTAACTTGTCAAACTTGGGTTCGGTTTGGCCTGCATTCCAAACTGAACTTGACAGCAATCGCAAAGTTTGGGCTGCTGTTCAAGGTATTCTGTCACCGGCTGTGACGTCTTTGTTTTATCTCATCTTGCCCATCATCTTCCGTCGTTTGTCCACGCGAACCGGCGATGTGACCAAGACTCTTCGTGAGCAGCACGTTCTTAGGCATCTCTACTCTTTCTTCGTTTTCAACAACCTGATTGTATATTCTCTCTTTTCGGCGGTGTGGACTTTCATTGCGGCCGTCATCGACTTGAAAAACAAAAATGAGGATCCCTGGCAAGCAGTTCGAGATGGAGCGTTCTACACCAAGGCTTTCAGTGCTCTGTGTGGTGTATCTCCCTTTTGGGTAACATATCTTTTGCAGAGAAGTATGGGTGCTGCTATTGACCTTGTGCAATTTGTTCATCTCATCTGGGTTTGGTTTGCTAAAACCTTCCTCGCCCCGACCCCCCGACAGACAATTGAATGGACCGCACCACCGGCATTTGATTATGCCAACTACTACAACTATTTTCTTTATTACTCGACTGTCGCCATTTGCTTTGCGACTTTGCAACCTATCGTCCTGCCAGTCACTGCTTTGTATTTTGGCGTGGATGCGATGATGAAAAAGTACATGCTGATGTACATTTTCATTACCAAGAACGAATCTGGTGGCCAGTTTTGGCGCGTGCTTTTCAATCGGTTGGTGTTTGCGGCCATCTTGTCCAATGTGATCGTTGGCCTTGTGGCAAAAGCGAGAGGAACCTGGAACATGGTGTATTGTGTCGTGCCGCTCCCATTCCTAATGCTACTATTCAAGTGGTATTGCAGGAGAACCTTTGATGATGGGATCACTTATTATAACAAGTCAAATTTGAACGATGCCGAAGCGCTTGCCGTCGGCAAGTCGAGCAAGTCGGCCGGGGATCGACTTAGCTCCAAATTCGGTCACCCCGCGCTGTTCAAACCATTGATCACACCAATGGTGCACGCCAAGGCTGCAGAGGCGCTCAAGCAGATTTATCGCGGACGATTGGCAGGGAATGAAGCAGAGGGGGAGTATTCGGACATTGTGATGGACCCCATGATGAAGTCTCAGCCTGGCAAGACCATGCCGGATACATCAGCTCCATTCGAGGTGGTTCCAGAAAACCATCTGGATTTCTCTTATTACAAGAACCGCGCCGACTTCCAGGATGAGTTTGGCGGAGGCATCTATGGCCGCCCAGAAGACCTCATGACTGAGCGGTCGCACACGCCGCGAAGTGGATTAGGCGAGTGGTCTCCCACCTCGTCAAGGGCGTCTTCTCCCGCACCCTCTGTTCCAAGCTTGCCAATCTTGCAACCCGAAGCCCACGATCCTCGGCTAAATCAAGGGATGCATCCCGCGTTCCGTCCGCCACCATTCAGGACGGAAAGCGGTATGAGCAGCGGACTCTACCAGCACCAGAACGAGAGTGAATCAGAGCTTCTCGGACAACCGCAGCAACCAGCGGGACCCTTGCAACCGTGGCGGCCAGGAGGGGGTTATGGTCCTGTTGACCAGGACGACCCTGTATTCACCTCGTATGAGCATTATCGTACTGCGAGGTAGTTTTGCGTTCAGCGTTGATAGACCATTTGATTTGCATTTGCATATACGTTCAGCCGTGTACAGCGGAGAGGGTTGGATATGGATGGGTTTATGTTTGAACATACTGGGATACCCATGTATATGATTATCATTTATAATAACGAATAAACGTCCTTCTGAGAAGATTGCAGTCTGTTTTCTGTATTGAGCACTCCTTACTCCAATATATGCCTGGACATGATACCAGCCTCAGGCATCACGAGCGCTTACCAAAGTAGGGAGCAGATTAGGCCGATCGCTCTTCCCCGGCCAGTACGGTCCACGGATACTTTGTACTCTCACAATTGCTGGCAGCCCTGTCATCCACGTTGCACGCCCTGAGCCGAGTACGATGCGGCTGCCAGTCCGAAGCGTATCGACAGCTTACAAAAGCCATCCCCCTGCAAGCTGAATCCCCGCCCTATTCGCCGCTGCCTGGCGCAACACCCCGACCGATCGAACCGGTTTCCTAGTCTCCGACATATCCGCGATTCTCTGTCGACCGATGGTTCCTGATTCCACACATATCGGTTAGGTGAAGCGACTGATATACCGCCCTAGCTATTGACGGTTCGCTCAAGAGTACAATCGGCTCCTTGCTTTTGCCTTCGGACCGCGCAGTTGGACGACCTAGTACTGGGTACACCATCTAGACTAGTGCAAATGGCGTGGTACTCCATTCTCCCCGCGGAGCTCATATACCTCGAGAGTTGGGTTGTACGATGTTTTGTATGTCATCTACTACCTATCTACCCATTCCACCTATCGATATCGCTTAATACTCATAATGTCTTTGTGACTTAGTTATTCCTCGGCCTTATGACGATCCTCCCGTGGGTGACGCTCCTTATCCTAGATATGGGGCTATATATCTGGCGCCTAGTGACGTATTATACTCCGGCGGTCGGCGGCCGGGCGAGGGGGATGCAGCGTCCAAGGGCGCCGAGTCTGAACGAGATTCCGGATAGATTCGGCCTGAGCGCTACTGCGGAGATGGATGATAAGGAGAATGTGGTGACGAGGGCAGACCCCGGTGGAGGGGGAGGGATGAAGAGGAGAAGCGGACAGTCCGGGTTATACTGAAAGGTGACCTGGGAGGAAAATGGGTTGTCTCTGTCTACCTCCTGGTGAGGTGGCAACTGTCGAGGTGGGTTGTTCTATGTCATGGTAGGGCTGTCCTCTTGCGGGGCTGTTCGGCGCTCGCTGTCGTTCTCATTCATTGATACCCTGTGTACATTATACTCCCTCATATCAATACTAATTTGTGCTTTGCTGTTCAACTTGCTTGTCGGAACTTTGATCAATCGGCGTTGAGACGGTAGTGACGGCCAATCGGAGGACTAGCGATATCGATGTCACCTGCGGTATACCTTCTCCAACTGATAACCAGCCTTATATATGCTTGTTTGGATCTCTTTCACAACAAAGACAACATCATCTATTCACAATGCCGAGTCTAGACACAGTCCTCGCGAGAACCCCCCTCGCCCTCTTTCTATCAATTTTCATTTACTTCTTCGTGATCTACATCCGAGTAGGCCCCTCTCTCCTCTAGTCCATCGAAGCCAGCCTAACTCTCCAAATACAGTCCAAGCCTGGTATCAGTGGCAGACATGGCATTGAGTCACCGAGCCCACCACCAGAAAAAAATGCCGAACAAACCGCCTCTGGCTATCCCAAAGTCACCCCTCTCCACAATTTTACCTGGGAGACAACCGAACCTGTCGTCTTCAGGCCATTCAAGCCCAAGTTTCACCTGACAATGGGTAAGTACCTACCTCACCACTGTCAAAGCAACTGAATGAAGCAGCTGACAACACACTAGCTATAACAAACCTCAAACTCACGGACCTAATCCCCATGGACAAGGCATATCTTTCCCGCCTGTACCTACGACAGAAGCTCCTAACCGAGCACCCAGATGTCGTGCGAGGCGTGAACATGCAGTCACACAATGTAGCAAAGAACGCAGAGATCCACGAGGCGCTCTGCGAGTGGTACGAGTACGTCATGGGAACTTACCTGCCAGAGAGATATCCAAGCATGTTCCGGCTCGTATCTGGCAATGGAGAGAAGCAGAAGCAGCAGCAGGGGACGATGATCGAGTCGCTCGTTACAGGACTCAAGGTCCCCATTGACGCAGAGGAACAAATGAACTCTACCCCTTCTCTAGCAAACGAGAACGCGGACGAACCTGCGCAAATGAAGGCAAAGCTCCTCCACCTCCTTGACACGCTCGGCACCTGGGTCGACGAGGACTTCCTCATCCTGATACCCTCTCCCATCCAAATCCAAAACCCACCCGCATCCGCCCCAGACCAAGAGCAAGAGCAACAGTCCCAGTACCACCTCGAAGCCTACACAACCTACTACCCGGCAGGCTTCGACACGCGCACGAAGCTCTCCAAGTCTCTCGCCGAGATCCACGTCCCGCTGCCCGGGTACAAGCAGAAACTGCAGAAGAGCATGGACCGGTTCTTCGAGCGCCTTGAGGTCGGGAAGGCCGTTATGCGCGTCAACTGGAGCATTATGCCGCCGGGGTCAGAGCTCTTCGCGGCGTTTGGGGGCTTGCACAATCATTCTCCTGCTGAGAGGAGTAGGGAGGAGAGGATTGAGCCGGAGGGGTTTGGTGGGGAAGACACGTTTCTACGCTGTGAGAGGCAGACGCTGCATCGGTTGCCGAAGAGTAAGGCTGTGCTGTTTGCGTTCCATACGTATACGTATCCCATCAGGGATATTAAGGCGGAGGGGCTGGGAGAGGAGTTGGCAACGGCGATTGAGGGGTTGGAGGGGGGCAGTGTGCCGGAAATTTACCCGTATAAGAATGGGCCGTATTGGGGAGATGCTGTGAAGGCTTTTCTGCGGTCATAATTTGCATTCCTATGTTCAGATGATTGTTATTGCTTTTGGTTTCTATTTCATGCTGTTGCGGGAGGTTGTGACGCGTGATATCTATAGACGCTCAATGACCTTGAGCAGATCAGCAGTCACACCCATAGCTGTAACATCACCACCAGCACCGGCACCCTGCACAATGAGCGGGTTGCTGCCGTAACGGCGGGTGTAGAAAGAGATGATGTTGTCGCTGCCCTTGAGACCGGCAATGGCGCTGTCCTTGTCAAACTGCTGCAGTCCAACGCGGACCTCCTTCTTGGCGACATCGATGCTGCCAACATACCGCACAACCTTACCGGCCTTCTCGGCACGCTCCTTGATCTCAGTCATCTGGCCATCGAACTCAGGAAGGCTAGTCATGAATTTGCTGATTCCGTCCGAAGATGAAGGCAAGCTCGCCAGCTCAGCGGGAATCAAGCTCTCAATGGGGAACGAGTCGGGAGACTGCACATCTAGCCCGGCGATGCGAGCGAGGATGGTCAGCTTACGGGCGACGTCCATGCCGTTCAGGTCATCACGAGGGTCGGGCTCCGTGTACCCGAGCTCCTTCGCCTGGCTAACGACCTCGCTCCATTTCGCGGTTGAGGATCCGGACGCAGGGGCAAATGTGTTGAAGAGGAAGGAAAGTGTTCCGGAGAAGACACCCTCAATACGGGTAACTTCGTCACCGGTGTTGACCAGATCCTTCAACGTCGAAATGACGGGCAGACCGGCTCCAACCGTGCTCTCGTGGTAAACAAGCGCCTTGCCCTCAGCGGCAGAGGCAAAGATTTCCTTCCACAAGCTCAAGTCAGACGAGAATCCCTTCTTGTTCGGTGTGACGACGCTGATACCCTTGCGCAGGAAGACGGGGTAGTTGGAGGCCAGGGCGGGGTCGCTGGTGTTATCGACGAGGATGGAGCGGCCAGGTGCAGAGGCAAGGTACGCGGCGATCTCATCAGGGGTCAATGCGCCGGACTTGGTGAGCGAGGGGGTCTCAATGGCGGTCTTCCACTCCGCGGCGGGGATGGCGGGGCTGTATGAGGGGGTAGGCGAGAGGAGAGTTTGGCTGGAGCGGGCGAGTAGGACGAGTTGAGGGGCGTTGGGGAGGCGCGCGAGTTGGTTCAAGAATGCGGTTCCGACGCCGCCAACGCCTGGTGGGTTGATGGTTAGCTGAAGTTCATACCAAGACTGCTTCATTGTTGGGCCATGGCGGGGTAGTTTGATAGTAGGACGTGTGGTAACTTGCCGATGACACCAAGGTAGATGGGGGCAGACATGCTGAGGTTGTTCAATTGATTATTCCCAAGGTTCGGTGAAGGGAAAAAAAGCACAAGAGTATGAGTTGAGAGTGTCTGAGAGAGAGAGAGAGAGAAAAGTGTAGACTACAAATTCATGACTCCGACCATCGGATCCGCTCCCGTCGATCGTGGGGTAGCAGCTTAGTCATTACCGGAAACTGTCTGCAAGTCCGCGGTCTAGCTCACATAAACCTTGAATCTCCAACAATCCTACATCTAGCATGTCGATTATTGACATCTAAAGAAACACCCTATCCGCCATGTCAAACCCGTCTCTATATGGTCAAAAGCCCTCGAAGCAGCAACAATCCTCCACTCCCTCCTCCTCAACCCTCGCCTTCACCACAGCACTCTCCTCGCTCATCGCTTCTGGCACAACAAACGATCGCAGCCAGGGCCGTCCTCGCCCCTCTAAAGCCCCAAAGTCCGACCTTTTCTCAAGGCCAAATAAAGGCGCCCAGAAGCGCGCAGCCGCCGATCTCCGTGATGACGACAACGCATCCGTCCGGCAAATCCACCAGTCCTCCAAGGACATCGGGTCTGTGGATGAGGCGACGCTACATCGCTCGAAGAGACGCATGGAAGAAAAGGCTAGACAATACGAGGACCTGAAGAAGGGGCTCTATCTAGCCGGTGGGAGCGACAGTGAAGACGAAGGCCAGCAAGGCGGAGATGCGTATCTTTCGCGCTTACGACGAAAGGAGAAAGAGGGACTGGTCGATTTTGATCAGAAATGGGTCAATGAGCGAGAGAAGGATTCGGGGGACGAGTTTTCAGAAGGAGGAGAAGACGACGACAGTGCCTCGATCATCTCTTACGAAGACGAGCTTGGCCGTACCCGCCGCGGAACACGGAAAGAGGCTGCGCGCGCGGCTAAGGAGAAAGCGGCTGCCGAGGGAAATGCACAGGATGCCGAGCGCTGGCGCCCCTCCCGACCAGAGAATCTCATATACGGGGAGACGGTGCAGAGCGAGGCATTCCGACCGACGGATATTGCAGCCGAGCAGATGGCGTACCTTGCGAAACGGCGTGATCGGTCACCGACGCCCGACGAGGTGCATTATGATGCTGATGGGGAGGTTCGGAACCGGGGGACAGGCTTCTATGCGTTTTCCAAGGACGAGGAGGTTCGTAAGAAGCAAATGGAGGAGCTATTGAATGCGAGGGTAGAGACAGAGAAGGAGAGGAATGCGAGGCGAGAGAGGCGTGCTGAAAGGGAGAAGGTGAAAGATGAGCGAAGAAAGGAGATCGAGAAGCTGAGGGCGAAGAGGCGCGCGGAGATGTTCTTGTCTGGTTTGGGGGATGTTGATATCGGGGTTCCTGGATAGTGTTTATCTCTATTCTCTTGCTGAAGGTTGTTGGAGTCTAGGATTGCGGTAGAAGTTTGCTTTGAGATACCCATATAGTTCCGCTGGCAAGTTGCTTTTACTCTAATTCTAATCAAACTACATAATGACATTGACAAACATCAAGCAGTAATGCTAAGCAATCCAGCTGCTCACCCTCGTGCTATATCTTGAAGCGCCATGCTAAGCCGCGATCTGCAACTCATAAGAAGAAAGAATGATGCAAAGTCTCGCTAAGCATATAGAACAGACCGCATCAGTCGTGATTCGTGAAGCGTGTATCATAAGTCATGTTTCTGCAGGGCGTATCCAGGCCCCGATTAAATAGTCTTGTTCTGTCGTTCCGTTAAGTAACCATTGCTGCCGCTTGCTGCCAAAGTGTTGAACAAATAATCGATACTATTGATATAAGTCTTTCAGGTAGATTCAGAAATGTAGATTAGGCCCTCTCGTTGGCAAGCTCCGCCATAACGTTCAAGAAGCCTTCCGCATCTGTCGTCTCATTAGTATACATTACAAAGTTAACTGGGGGGCATGTGCTGCTAACCCTCACGATGCTGAAATTTTAGCAAGTGTCCTCCCTTCTGAGTCTTTGGAGGGTTGTAATTCGAAAATGTGAATATAGCTTGGGGAAGTTCTCGGAGCACGATGAGTTTGGGTTCTCGCTCGACAATGCGCAGCCATCGGGGGGTTCGGACTAGATCCGTTATAAAAGCCGTCCAGACGGGCGATCTACAATTGATCAGTCTTAGCATTTGAACTCGCGTATCAGGCCAGCATGACGTACCTCTTCATCTCTCCCTTATGCACCGACGCTTGAAGCCTCACTGCGCCGGTAAATTTGTCTCGATACACGCGCAAGGCATGCTCGAAGTCGTCGTCAAAGATTGGTCTACGGAATCAGCAAAGGAGCTTAGTAGAGTAGTCCCTGACTTACGCTGCAAAGAGCTCCCCTTCTTGGAGAAGCTCGTAGTCACGGATCTTGTAGACGGGGCGGCCGCCGTCTTGAGAACGGAGCGCCAGGAACGTGCAAAAGAAGAGCACCATAACTGAACGTGTTAGCAACGAGGCCAGAGGCTTGTGATGCCATGCATACTCTCTATTGTGCTGAATTTGAGGTTCGCCCACACAACTAGTTCAGACCCGCCCCTACGGCGTCGACAAAGGTTCAAACATGACGGACCATGCCGGTTGATTTCCAGCAAATTCAATGGCAGACAATAATACTCTCCAGATGTACCAACCACGATGCGAGCGCGGTGATCATCATCCCGAACGTAGAAAAGCACGCGGAAGGTGCCGAAAGCCCTAGGTCAGTCAGTAAATCCAACGAAACCTCAAACCCCCATAAATCTCTCACAATTCGAGTGTCTTTGTAAACTCTTCCGCCTGTAGCCATTCAAACAAGTCCGGTTGCGGTTCTCCATAGCATTTGCACCTGCAATTATCAGCCCAGCTCTATCATTAGCTTTGAAAGCCTTACCTGTCACCCTTACTCGGAAGTCGCGTTTCCGTCCGGGGTTGGAAGAACACTTGCGAAGCCCAGTGCTCGCTCATTATTCCCGAGCCCAACGAATGGCTAGCTGCGGAGCTAGTCACAGGTGAGCCAGGGGTGACAGGAGCTCGAGGAGGTAGTACATCGAAGAAAGACCCGGAAGAGGGCGAGGTAGGCGTGGGTGTTGGAGATAGATGGGCTGGCCTGGTTCGCTCATAGGACCTTCGCGTGCGAGGTTTGCGATCACTCTTGGGGCTGTTTGGTGCAGTGCTATTGCTGCTTGAGGATGAGGTGCTCACGGACATTGCGCACATGCGCCGTGCAAGGCGGCCATCCTGCTTAACCAGTAATTCCTGGAACTCTTCACGGAGCCGAGACATGAACAAGTAGTCGGGGCCAGCTCTACTTATACGCACATGATGATTAGTTCAAGACCAACTGAAAGTTGAGTCCGAAGTTCCTACTCACTCCGTGATCAAGTCCTCCAATTCCTTCAGGAACCCTTTATAATTAGCTAACCGGCGAGGTAAATTATAGCCCGATTCCTCTTGGAAGAATTTTGACATGGCAATCCAGGTCCGCTTAAATGCATTGCGATTGGTCGAGCCTCGTCGGCCGTCAATATCGCCAAAGAAATCGACGATATCATCGAGTGTATACTGCAAGCTTGCGCTGACGAGGTCGACATCTGAACGTGTGACATTGAAGATAGCCCCGTAATGGCGGTGTAATGAGAGGTCCTCCAGCGTTTTGAGAGAGGTACTGATTGTGAAGAGGTCGGCGATCAAGCCGGTGATTTCGGTGCTGTGTTCTGGGAGCGGGTCACGAAAGCGACGGAGGCCAGCAGCGACTTCTTCTGCAACCCCGGCAGGAACGCTCAGCGCCATTGTGAGGTCACATATAAAAGGCCATGCAAGGCCAGAGGCGTGGTTGGCGCACTATATATATTTATAATATTGCGGATGCGGTATCGCCGTACGTGTGTCAGTAGACAAAGTCGCTGCAACAGGATCAAGCAAACAGTCGCGCGAGCACAAAGATCGGAAAATGAAGTCTTTATGAGGGGGTTGTTATATAAGTTGAAAGGCGGCTGGAAGAGGGTAGAAGCACAAAAGAATCACTGCGCGATGAGGGGCACTTCGGGGACAACGCAGAAGCCCACCACTGCACAGTCAGGGACGGAATAGGACGCAGAATGTACACGCAGGATTCGAGAGGTGCGGTAGTATCGGGGTCGCCGCCAATATGCATATTGAAACAATCGAGGATCCCGAGAAGAGGAACCGCTCAGTGGACAGGACGCGAACTTAAGGAGTGAACTCCACCAGCATCGGCCGAGATCAACGAGACAAGGCCCATTCAAGTCACCCGCCCCTCCGGTGCAGAACAAGAAGACCAGAACGCTCAGGTGGGGTCGGGACTGAGAAGAATAGGCCCAGGGATGCGGCTCTCCAGAAGAATTCAGGTTAAACCTGGCCTTGATGCAGAAGAGAGCGTTGACGTGGTTGCGTCTAATTAGCCTTAGGCTCGTGAAGGTGCAACCCCGCTGCATGTATAGCGTAGGCATAGCGCGCCGCCATCACCTGATACTGCGGTTATGGCGAGTCTGACGCTGAAACATGAGTTCTACAGCTCTTAATCGTATCAATATTGCTTGAGTCTGCCCAGCTGCTGACAAGATAAAGCCAGCAATGTTGCACAAATACGATCCCGCATCGATCGAAGCTCGCCAGGTTGTCAAAGACATCCCATTGCCGCCCACTGCCGGACTGGCTATGATTATTCATGTCCAAAAAACCACCAGTGAGTCTACTCAGGGTGGCGAGGCGCCTTCAAACATTCAAAAGAGTTGCTATTGTGCTTGCAATGTTCCACGCGAAGCAGTAAGTATCAAATCATCATGGGAAACTTGATTTAGCATGCAGCGCGAGGTCTTGGGAGCAGCGCAAACTGACGCCCATATTCCGCACACAGCCGCATTCCGCCCAGTTAAAAGACAACGAGCTCACTTAGTTAGTATCCGTGACTATCCCAGAGTAGCTTTCAACTTGCATCACAGTCATAGACCGGCCGTAAATATTCGTGGTTTAGCAACTGGTGATGCAGGAATTGGCGCAGTCAACCGCTCGCGTACTCGAAAATTCTGCAGGATGTACTTCAGAGACCCAAAGATAATACAATGTGGAGAGCCTCAAATGCGGTTAAGCAGTCAATCGGAGGGTCGGACATTTTCCGCATTGTCAGATTTATGCAGGAGCAAGAATCAGCCTGGAGAACGTTTTCTACATTAATGAGCTTCTAGAAGCCTCAAGGCTCAGGCAAACACGGAGTTAAGAGCTTGACGCGTCGGACGTAAACAATGATGACGTTTGCGCGTTCAAAGCTCGGGCCATCCTCTCGAGCTCCAGCGCATGGCACCGATAACTCAAAACCTGCTCTAGGTATACTATAACTAGCAATAGGATGACTACTCAGCTTCAATCAATGGTATTTCATTACTCGAAGCAAGGCTTCGACGACCTGGTATCAGCGCCGAGCACCTCATTCAAGCAAACCCAGTCCGTACACTAACATCCTATTGAAGGTCCTTCATGAACAGAAAAGCAATGACAAACCACCACATCCCATCCCAGAAGCCGTTGATAAGATAACAAACAGATGATAAAAAGACAATAAAGTTTGGACAATTATCAGTGATTAAGAAAGCAGAACACACAACGCCGGAGTTCAAGCGACTAGACACCTAAAGGTGCTTAGGAGGACTCCTCATCCTCTTCGACTTCACCGGCCTAAGATTCAATCCTTGATCAGTACGGTTGATGTGCACAAACGGAAGTAATATCATACCTTGTAGGCAGCCTTCTCATTCTCGTACCGCTTCTTGTCAGCAGCGGCCTTGTCGTCGTAAGGCTTGCGGTCCTTGTCGCTGAGAGCCTTCCACTTCTCACCGAGCATCTTGCCGACCTGGCCTGCATTGCAATTAGACATCAAGGATCCACCATGAGGCATACAAGCAAACTTACCAAAGGTGATACCGGGGTTCTCCTCGCGGACCTTGTCGCGGTTGTCGTTCGCGAAGAACATGTAAGCAGAGAGACCACGCTTGGGGGCGTTGGGGTCTGCCAAGTCCTGTTAGCAAGATTCGAAGCAGCAGACAGTGACACTTACCCTTCTTCTTGCGGCTGGCGGTGGGCTCGCGGGTGGCCTTGGTCTTGCGGGTGGGCTGGGCCTTAGGCATGATGAATGATTCGAACTGTAGAGCGACGGCACTGTTAGTGGAAAGGGGGTCAAAGTCGTTTCAATGATTGATGAGACGACGAAGCCCAGAATTGATAAGGAGTATTCAAGAGAGCACAGGAAAATAGAAAAGAGATGTTGTGACGACGCGCGCAGAGAAATAGATGTGGTGGGTTTGCGGGCGGGTTGGCAGTGCAGCGCGCACCCAACCGAGCGCGGTCGCAAGTCGGGTGATGACACGAAAATAAAACGCGCCAAAGATCAACTTACGTGACAATGAGGTCGAAAAGGGTGTTAGATTATTTGTTGAGGTTGGCGTTTGCAGCCTGTGATGGTTAGCCCGCTGCTCAACCGCGAACTATACACTCGCTGTCGCAAATGCGACAACGAAGATGGCGCAAGCATGAAGGAAAAATCGAGGAAGACGATGATTGCAAAAGCTGAATAAGAAGAAAACAAGCGTCTGGAGAAGAGGAAAAGGTGGTTGTGTTGGTGGTGTAAAGCAAATGCTTGAGAAAGGTAGTGTTTATTGAGTATACTCACCTATGCGGGTGTACTTTTTGTATGGGAGAGGAAAATGTATGGGAGAGCTGTAGTGAGGGAAAGCAGAGTGAGAGAGAGAGTGGGAGAGGGGAGAGTAGTAGTAGTAGGAGAGGCGGCCGGGAAAGCGGGCCATCGACATCGATTCTTACCAGCGCTTGTTCAAGGGGGGCACAGCAAGGGAATTAGCAAGAACGACTGGCTCCCGCTGACGGAATGACCGTATCTTACAACCGTACCGCCGACGCCCTCTACTTTCCCCTGCACAGGAATCTGCCTTTCTCCTGCTCCCTGAGTCAAAGTTGGAAGTGGCAAGGCGAGAATTTCTCTCTAAGGTGCTATTCACCTATCTCTTCAAAAATTACTCTCCAGCTTTTGTTGCTTACCATAGATCTTAATGGAGCTGCACGCTCAGCGTCTGCCCTCGCTGCTGCTCGTTTGAAAGGGTACGGTACGGCCGCAATACGCCACGGCCTCAATTGTGTGGATAAGTCCTTCAAATCACACCGAGCATGGCTGATAGGCTGTAGGCTCAGTAGTACCATAGATACCGCGGCCATCCATCCTCTTCACATCATACCAAGTCCGTACACCATCCGTACAGCAGACTGTCTTGTTCAGGGCCTATGGCTATGGCTATGTGTGTGCAACTCAGCTGGTCGACGATAAAGGAATGGGCATTGACTCCGTCGAGTGACTCGTAATGTAATAATAGTATGCAGTCTATGATGTTGTTGTTCCATACAATGAGGGGATTTCTTAGTGCAGTCTTTCAGCTTGCCTCCTCTGTCCAGTCGACCTCGGCGCATCCTTATTGAAGCAAAGCCACAGCGATGACAGCAGCTTCTTGTCAGAAGAATACTCAATTGGAGCATCGAGAAAGAATCTTAAAAGCTTCCAGATGCTCTATCACTTGTCTCAACATTGAAACTTTGCAAGAGGCTTCTCCACACAAGCTTAGGAAATTCGTCAGCCAACCTCTCTCTCCGGCTTTCTCCAGCCCGGGTTCAGGGCTTCGAGACTCTGCCACTCCAAGTTTGCATGTGTGAAAGACCCCTGCTACCACGGCCAAAGTACCTCTGTTTCTTACTGTTAGTCGCATTGACCTCCTTGATCAATTAAGCTCTGTCTATCCATAGGAGAACAGCTGCCCACTGTCGCACAGCAAACGACTGCTCCTGGGTCCTGACATAGCCAGTCGCTGTGATCGCAAGCTTAGCGGATTTACCTGTCACATTTGCCAACAGACTGTTTCCATAGAGTTGGTTTGTAAACGGCAGCATAAGCGCTCTCGTCTATGTCGAATTACGCTGGTAGCTGGACCTTCCGTACAGTTAAATGCACTCGTCCGCAATCTACGCAAAGTTTGCCCGTCAAGTGACTATCCAGCGGTTAGGCCTGAGTTGTCTGATCGACCACGCTGTTCAAGGGCCAAATTAAACTTTTCCTTTATCGAAGTTATGCATTTGCAGCGGGCGCAAGGGCAAGGGTTCTTGGAGAATTCGAGATCGAGATCGGGGCAGACGAGACCATGGCCAGCACGCAAATAATGCCACCGCATTCCGACACAAACAACACCACCCTCACCACGCAATCCAGTAAGTTTGCCGTGGTAGTGGTATTGTAAGCCCCCGGTTCACGACTAATTAATGTGATATGCAATTAATAAATAGCAATATTCCCCTGCCGATGGTGGGTAGCCGTCGGGACTCGGAGTTTGTCTCTCTTCCGTCTTTGTCTCAACTCTCCGTCCTGTCGTCTTGCTCAGATCCCTTATTAAAATGCGCGCCCATACGTGTGCGCTCAGCCAACAATACATGGGGATCTAGCCATGTACTCCGTATCGACCAAGCCATTCGAGTGGCGAGTTCCAGAGGCTCCAGTCAGCTCAGGAGTTTCAAGTTCCTGCAGGATTCTGACATTTTGGAACGGTCCTCCACCTTAATCGTGACGAATCTTGTCCCTAGCCCATGATGTCACGTGGGTCTATAGACTCAAGATCACCACATCGGCACTCTTCGAATGTGAAAGAAGGCCATGATAGAAGTAATCGGCTTCCTTTTAGGAGCCAGCGAGTGGTTCAGTAAATAATCATACAACCAGTCATGCATTATTCAAGGGTATCGTATCCCGTAAGCCAACGCCTGTCAATCCGTAAACATCACTCCCATCCCGACAAACTATAGTATCATAGAAAGTGATAACGGATCCGGCCCGTCAATCAATAGACTCGTCGAGCACAAGAGCCGTGAGATCCTCATCGTCCGCCCAGTTGACTCCGCTGCCCACAATAATCGCGCTTGCGACACTCTTCATGATCTCCCATTGAGCTTTGCTTTTCTTGTGCTCTTCTTCGAGCTGCGCAAGTTGCTGTTTGAGCTCGAGATCGTTAAGCTGTTCCATCCAAGAGTCATCATCTTCTGTAAGCTCGAGAAGCTCACGCGCCAAATCTCGATTTTGTCGGTGGAGCTGCAAGTTCTCTACCTCTAGATTTGAGAGCTGCTTCATGGTTGCAGTTTGCGCCTCAGTTAGGTTTTCCTGCACCAGAGACAGAGCATCACGGCGGTTGACCTGACGGGAAAGCGCTCTATAGTCTCATTAATAATAATGCGCGTCAAACAGTAGGCCGGACCTGGGGCGCAGGCGCAGGCGCAAGGCATACATACCGCTCAGCAGGAGATGTTCCTTTCAAGTGAACGGCCTTGAGGATAGGGTCTGTTATAAGCACAGTGCTGACCGCTTTTTTCCTCACGGTGTAGGTAGCTCTCGCGTCAAGCAGCTCGCGTTCTGCAGTCGCGAGCTCCTCGGCATTGGTTGCAGAGACTGATTCCAATTCTAGGATCGTTAGCGCTGCTAGCTATACAAAAATAATAGAGACACACCCTGTTCTAGCAGCGCTTTTTCTAGCTCTTGCTCCTGGATCTGGTGATAGAGTTGGATGATTAATGCTTCTTTGTCTGAAAACGATACAGTGTCGCGGGGGTCGTCAGCTGCTAGGTCCAGCAGTGTGACCTCGCCTGCGCTCAGTTGAGGCAGGCTCCGGGCCTTTGACGCTGACATAGAGCAGAACCTCGTGGCAGGTCAGAGACTCAAGATAAGCATCGCGTGATTCCAGAGTGTATCTGGGTATAAGGACCCTAGAGTGTAGGCTGGGCGGTGGAGATCCCGGCGTATGCTGCCGGGCCCGCGTCATCCCAATTTAGCCTAGACCGGGGAAGCTCTCAGGCATCTGGAAGCCTGCACTGACGCTCTCTTATCATTTATCATTCCAACATCAACATCCCGCATTCCAGCCAGACGGGACAGAAGACTTCTGAGCTGTGTTGCTCAGTTGGTGAGGCGGATGTCTCTGCACATCTACATCGCTCACACCGGTGAGCATTTACTGGCCGACCCAGTGTCGTTCTCTACGTATGTCTCGTTCTCCGCCTGGCGCATGCTGCTACCCCGGCACCTGTTCGCTGCTTATGCTAACCAACGCCGTGCTTATAGTGCAGACGCACTTCGGTCATGGATTACACAAAGTACGTCCATTCCGTCACAAAGACAGATTTTGATGACGGCTCGTGGAAAGAACGTCAAGATCCAAACCCTTGTCACAGAGGTACGCCCGACCTCTCCGAAATCATCATGGGTCCCGCAAACTGATACCTAGCCCCCCACACAGAGCGAGATATTTGTGTACGATAGACAATACGTTAGCGATCAGGACAATGTCGACTTGCCCAAACTTCCTTTACCCCAACCTCTCGTGCTCGATAGCCCGCCGGATACGCTTACCGACCAGAATGATATGCAGGCATGGCGGAATCTATACTCGGCTAGAAAAATATGGGCCTCTAAGCTGACGGCGCGGTGCGAAGTGGCGGAGACAGCTATTCACGAGCTGAATGAGCGGACCGGGATTGTCAGCAGGGCTGCCGGCGTTGCTCTCGAGAATCTCAAGACGCACGTCGCTACTTTGGAGAATCGATTTCAAGAAGCGCAAGTGTGGGCGAACGAGCTGTCAAAGGAGCAGCAATCAGCGCTTGGAGAATGGAAACGTGCCCTTAGTAGCCTGGAGAATATCCCAGCGCGCAAGGAGTTTTCCTTCCTGGGCCGGCCATCGACACCAAAGAAGGACGCCGACAGGGCAACGGGAACGTTACTCGACTATGTGGATGCGTTGGAGGTGCAAAAGGCGGGATCGGAAGCTTCTGCGGCGTCCTCACAATTTAATCGGCAGTTTCAGGATATTGAACGAGCGGTCGGAGAGATCACTGCGGACACCCAACGGTTGTTAGATGATGCACCCCCTTCAACCTGCGACAGCGTCGATGGCCTACTACAAGAGATGGAAACACTATCTAGGAAAATACAATCCGATTACGCACACGTCCTCGCCTTGCCCAATAATCCCAAGACGCTGGCCAATATCTCTCGACTTGCCTTCAACCATACTCAAGACTTCTTGCCGTCAATGCTGGAAATGGGCGCGGAAATACGAGATGGACTTGGAGAAGCAGTCAGACGGTATGATGCTGCGGCAAAGGTTGCGCTTCGCCGCACGAAGCTTATATCTTCTACGCAATCGCGCCTAGCTGATGTACAGGGACATATTGCCAACCTCAATTTCCAGAGCGAAGCCTTTGATTTGTTGTACTCAGTCTTTCACATGCCTTTGGTATATGGATCTGTATTGATTGAGTCTGTGAGGCGGCGAGAGTTCAACGACAAAATGAAGAGCGATTCATTAACACTCGCGGAGGAGCTGTCTGTCTTCCAGGATGAAGAACAACGACGAAGAAAGAAGTGGGTGAAGAATATGGAAAACTTCCTTTCTGTTACCGATACCGCCACACCAGGAATTGAGGTCAATTTGCGAGGGCATGAGTTCGATTGGCCTGCCGTTACCAGGAAGGATATTGAGACATATATTGAAGACCTGAAATCAAAACCTGGTACAGCCAATGCTGCACAGGAGCTAGCTCAAGCTTACAAGGAGCTTGACGCTCCTACGCGTGTTCAACGCCGCAGAGCAAAAGCGTTCAAACAGGGTAGTATCTTCGATCTTAGCCGCAGCTCACTCTTGCTTCACAGCGACGAGATGGTGCGAAGCTTGAGAGACGAGAAGCTTAAACTAGAAGAGAAACTAAAAGGCTCCGAGAGCAGGATCCGCAAATTGGAGGATCTTCTTCATCGGCATAGCCAGCTCAGCCGCCCTGCGAGCGGAAATTTCTCTGTCGATTTCCCTACCTCTCCCGCATCTCCCCATCCCGATCCCATGTCAAGAAGATCCTCGGTATCGTCGCGGCGGATGTCTTCAAATCAGACTCCGGAGGAGAAGAACCTCGTCAATCGGATCGTCCATCTCGAAGCTGATCTCGCTACTGAACGGCAAACCGTACAACGACTGCAGCGGGAAGCACATGCCGAACGACAATCTAATACGGATAAGATGCAGGAGGCTCAGTCCACTAAGAACGACCTGATTGGAAACCTCGAAGCCCGACAGCGCGAGTTTGGCGATGAGCGGCGATATCTAGAAGGCGAAGTCAAAAGATTCAAGATTCGCGTCGAAGAACTTGAAGAGGAGTTGGACCGGGTTATCGACAGTCGCGACCACGAGAAGCAGGATGCGGACGAGCGTATGCATCAGCTGGAGCTGGAACTGCAGGATGCGCATGTGCGTGCGGATGAAGAGATGCGGAAAGCGAACAGCCTACTCGAACAAATGCAGTCCCATAAAAATGCGGCAGATCGCTCTCGGACCCGAGCGGACGAACTCGAGAAGCGAGAGGCAGAGCAAAAGCAAAAGGACCAGGAGCTGTATCATGCCCTTCAGGCCGTTTTTATGAATCTTTCACCTGGAGGAGCCGTACCCGAAGAGGTTGGGGGCATAATCAAGGCTATCGACGTGCTTTCTGAGGGTCTGACCATACACGCTAAAACCGCCGAGGACAACGCCACGAAAGCCGCGGCGGAGAACAAGGCTCTTTCGGACCAACTGGAGAAGATGGAGTCCGATTATGAGAATGCGAACTATGCCGCAGAGCAGAGTAAGGCTCAACTAGATGAACTCCGTGGGAAACTCGAAGAGGAACAGTCGAGGGCCAGGTCTACGGAATCCGAACTGAACGATGAGAGGGCTAGACTGCTTGAGCTGGAGTCTAAACTCGCTGCAGGCGAAACTGGCGCGGGCGCCTTGCGTGAACATGTTGCGGAGGAAGAGCAGAAGCTAACTAACATGTCTCACCGACTCGCCGAGGTCGAAACTCGGGCTCGTCGATCAGAAGAAGATGTTTTGCAATGGAAAAAGCGGGCTGAAGAGTCAGAAAAAATGGTTACGACCAAGTTCAATATCCATACGGCAAGACTCGAGGAGCTCTCGAAACAGCTGTTTACGCAAGTGGAAAAGCTGGAGCTTATGTTGGAGCAATTGGGCTTCACTGTCATTCGGCAGGATGGGGAGATCGTTGTTCAACGATCTTCCAAGGTCAATACGCTATCCGTTACTGCAGACACCTTGAACCAATCTGGAATCATATCTGTCAAGCCGGATGCTAGTCTCCTAACTTGGGTGCAGGCCAGTACTCCTGAAGAAGAAACAGACAAGTTTAAAGCTTTTATGGAGTCGCTACATCAGTTCAGCGTGGACATATTTGGCGATGCGGTCGTGAAACGGGTGAAGGACATTGAGGTGCTGGCCCGAAAATGGCAGAAAGAAGCCCGCGGCTACCGAGACAAATACCACCGCATGCAAAGCGAGGCGCACGACAAGATCGCTTACCGGTCTTTCAAAGAAGGCGACCTCGCTCTGTTCCTGCCCACTCGGAACCAAGCCATCCGCTCATGGGCCGCCTTCAATGTCGGCGCACCGCACTACTTCCTCCGCGAACAGGATGTCCACAAGCTTCAAGCTAGAGATTGGCTCCTTGCACGAATCACCAAGATCGAAGAGCGAGTTGTTGATCTGTCCAAGTCCATGAACGGCGCCAACCCGGACCGCCGCTCAATCGGTGAAGCAAGCGACGGCGCCTCAATGGACGACGAGAACCCCTTCGAGCTATCAGACGGCCTCCGTTGGTACCTCCTTGACGCCACGGAAGAGAAGCCTGGCGCTCCAGCAACTCCGGGCCTAGGGAAAAGCACCGTCGCCCCAGCGCACGTCGACGCCCGTGGTAGCATCCGCCTCAAACGCACACCGGCCGGAGGCAACGTCACAAAGACACTCACGAAGAGCCTCGACAGCCGTCGGAACAGCTCTGCCTCCAACAGACGGGGGCTACTGCCATCTTCCCGAGCAAACGACTCAACCGCAGATCTTGTTCGCCAAGGACAAGCGGAGGGCGAAAACACCGCTGCCGGCACCGACTCCAATTCTCAGTCCCGAGAGCGTGGGCGAGAGTCAAGCGCTATCTCCGACGAGGTTCGCCGCGACCAACTCCACGGCCCGTAGAGATACACGCGGCCTTGGATCCCATCCCATCCCATGTTCCCCAGAACAGGGCTGACATAAGCTGTCATTCATAGGGCTTGGAGCACCACCATTCTCATACTCTTGAGCGGAGCAGTGTGTTCGGTGGATATGCGCGCCATCTACACCTCGATCGTGACGCCGGCGCAAGGTCCCTCTCGTCGTCTCATGCCGACATGATGTCGTCCACTGGTTCGACCCCTGTTCCCGCTTCGGTCTCATCCCCGAGTCGACGCCAGTCTACCCGGTACCGCCCCTGGGAGAAGCTTTGGTCTGTTGATTTGGACTATCGGCTGGAGAACGGGAATTCTTAGCGTGGCTCTTGTCTTCTGTTGACATTTGCCGTTGGTTGTTGCTTCGGCGCGGGCTGCTCTATATCTTCTTTCTGCTGGTTGTTCAGTCTTACCTTTGCCAAGGACTTTTGATTTGGAACGTGACGCTAGTGCTAATAACCGGCGTTTCCTACTGGTCTTACCTTGGTTCTGCCATCTCCATGATACCCTTTTACTTTATTCTAGGTGAACAACTGTTTCTGTCTGTATATCCTGTGCGTGCTATCTTAGATGCCTCTACTGCGTGACCTGTCTCAAGTATCATCAGGAGTTCAAATTGAAAATAATTCACGACTATTGCTAGTAACCCTCCTCTATATGGCCGATATATTCTTCCGACGCCTGCGCATAAAAAACCGACAAACAACCCACCCAAGAAGTACACAGAATATAATAGGTCCATGGTCCCAATAAAGGACGAAGAAATCAATCCAATTGATCCGCATACTTATCCACATCCACAATCTCCCCATCATCCATATTGCCAAAGCCTTCCATTCCCCCGACCTCCTGCCAGAACTTCGTGAAATTCACCCCAGCATCTTCAAACAGCTGCTTCGCTTGCACCATGGCGCTGGCTTGTCTCTCTGCCGTGAAGCCACCAGGCTGTGTACTTTCGTACTGGATCAGCTCGACCCACCGGAAAAAGAGCTCCTCGTGGCCCATGTCGGTGAGTTTATCCTTGAAGGCAAGGATCTGGTCGCGCTGTTTGGTGCGCGTGCGGCCTTTTTCGGTGTTTTCATCACCAACATGCCAGATAATCCAGCCGTCGGTGTCGGTATTGACGAGTACGGCAGTGCGAAACTCGTCAATGGAGAGTGGGGTTGGGTTCTTGGTAGAATCAGTGAGCTCATGCGCTTTGATCATCGCATCGTAGTCGAGGTCCCAGTCCGCGTCCACAAGAAGATAGCCTGTTTTATCAAGGCGAGCCGGTGTTACAGCTGCGACGATCTTGTCGCGCATTGCCTCATCTTCGCGGACCCAACGGTTGCGCTCGAGGGTTTCGCTTAGCGCGGACTGGCTGCGGCGGACTATGATTTCCGCGTTGCGGAAGCCGACGCGGCGGCGCCATTGCAGTGGCCCGTTGAAGAAGAGGGGTAGCCACGGGAGGAAGGTGACGACGATGAAGTAGTCGAATAAGACCGGAAGGGCACGGCGGAGGATGAGAGTGGCTAGCTCGGTGGAGGAGAGCGAGGAGGTATCGAGGTTTGAGGAGCTAGTGAGGCCGAAGACTGTTGCGAGGAGCTCAGGATACATGGTTCGGCCGACATAGACACGGTAGGCTATGAGAGCGACTATTAGGACGTTGGTAACGGCGGGGATGATGAATGTTTGTTTCTTGAGGTCGAGGGCGGAGGAATCAATGTGGACAAGGTACACCTCTTTCGGGGAGAGGAGCTTCAGGAACGGTATCAGCCGCTCCGGTGCCAGTGTAAACGGAGGGAGGGGTCCGGCTTGAGAGCTGGGCGTTGAGCTTCCCGAAGAGTGTATAGATGTCGCAGGGCCTTTGCCCTTGGCTGATCGTCTTGCGGACTTGGCCATGGTGTGCGGGGCGGTAGGTGGTAGGGACTGGATTCGGGGGATGTGAGAGTTAACGATGCGTCGGAAAAGAATTCGACCAGGATATCTTTAAGCACCAGACAGGGGTGCAGCTTTATATCTCCGAGATCAGATGTCGGAGGAGAGCCACGAAGCTAAACGAGGCCGATGATCAATACATCTGATGGGGTCACATGCTGGTCAGTTGGAGGGCGCGTAGACGACGGTGGCGGGAATATAGACATACTATTCGGTCAGATCAACTGACTGGTCACTCTGCTATAGCCTGGAGCAAGTGAGAGAACAGTAGAAGCTGTTGGAGCCGTGAGAGGCGGAGGGCAGCTCGAGGTCATCGACATCACCGCATTATTTTTGTCTCCGCAGCGCTAACCAAATCGAGACGGGGATCCCCTCGGTCTGCTTCATGGTTGTCGTCCAAGCTCATTCATGCTCGATACGCACTCTAATTGCTGCTGCCAATTTACTACTGTTATCATTACTGACGCGTTGCAGCGCAGCAAATGCAATAACGCAGTGCCTCACCATGGCCACCCCCGAACGACAACCTGGCCAAACAGCATGGGCGCGTCGCCAACAACAGCAAAACAACTCTCCTTTCCGACGAGCACGCCAACGTGAGCCTTTTCGCTTTGACGCGCCTGCTAACATTAGTCCTCCCCGCGAATCTCCCGCGCGGCACCAGCGCAGCTTCAGTCAAACGGGCACTCTGGCCGGGTCTTTCGCGCACACCATGTCGCGCCTGCCTCTAACGGAGCTTGAAGAAGACCTTTTCCTGCCCGAGTACACGCGGCGAGGCTCACCTCGCAAACGACGACAGAGCACCAGCGCAATGTCAGCTCTTTCTAATCCGCCCGAGCTGGAGGATGCATACAGGCAGATCGAGGACGCGATCAGTCTTACCGACATCGATCCAGACGAGGAGAATGTCGTACACATGGACAACAAGACCAGACTCAAGCAACGACTATCCTCCACGCCTTCAAGGAGAGAGCCACGATTATCAACTGCGTCAGAATCGAGTTTCACAAGCGCGTCCCCCCGGCGTCGGTTCAACTCTACAGAGGACGAAGAGCGATTGAAACGGGCTACGACGAGTCGGTCACCGGTGCTCGATAGAGCTGCTCTGGGAGGCCTGCCTTCGTCTGGACATTTACAACGACGAGATTCGGAAAATCACAGTACGTCGGAGGAAGATTATGGTACTGAGCCGGCAGTCAAGGCGCCTTCAACATGGGGGAGCAGGGCGAAGTCTAGCAATAGCTGGATGAAGAGCCTCGCTCGAAATCATGAACGTGCTTCTGCTAGTGAGAATCCTGAAGAATCTTCATCTCGTTTATGGGACGAACCAAGTTCGAAGCGCGCTCAACGAGCTTCGGAAAGTCGAGAGATCGAGAACGATCCTATAAGTTCACGTTATGAGCTTCCCTCCCCTCCTCAAATGCCAGCTCTGCCGGTGCAGAAAGATGAATTTTCGACTCGTGGCCAAAAAATACCAAATACGCCCATTATCCGTTATACAGATTCGACCTTCACCAAACGCAGCCCGACAAAGCGGGACTCGCATGACCTGCTCCGGAAGCTTGCTCGGGCTTCTAGTCCCGGCCAAAAGGCAATGGAAGAAACTCAGACTCCGGAACCGATGACAGCAAAGCGACACATCGATGCACAAGAAACACCCAAGCCACCAGGTTCCTATGTCGATACTCCAATGACACAGCGAGCACCTATACCACAACTCCGGGAAGTCTCCAGGCCGACATTAGACCGCCCATGGAAACACAAGGATAAGGAACGGGACGTGGAAGGGATGATACAAACCTTTGAACCACTGAACGACCCAGATAAGAATAAGCAATCAGTAGAGCAACCGAGAGAGCAACCGAGAGAGCAACCGAGAGAGCAACCGAAGGCACAGCCAAAAGAAGAGCCAAAGGAGGAGCCGATTAATAGAATCTTCGAGCTGGAGCACATCGAAGAGGAAAAAGAGCCGGAGCAGAGTGTCAACCCAACAACGAATCTTCCTACCGGCAACTCGGGGGAAGCGGAGAAAAAGCGGAAGCCGATAGAAGTGCCCCTTCCTGATCATCCGAAGAGCGCTTTGGAGACTGTCCTGCAGGAGCACAAGAACAATAAGGATTCCCTGGATGTTGGTGACGATACCATTGAGTCTCTTCAAGCCCTCGTGGATCAGCAGCCTAGCGAGGATACCGAGACCCAAGTAAAGGACGATGCCGCATACGAACAGCAAGTGATCGAAGAACTACAGTCCGCCACCCCTTCTGAGATGAAGGATTTCGAGCGTATTGAGGGGAAACTACAGTCGCTGTCTGACAACATGTCGCACGTCAAGTCCGGCCTCGACCAGCTAGAAAATCGATTAACTCGAGACACCGAGCAGATTATCGCTTCCATCAACACGAATCCAGTGGAGACAACGAATGGGCCTATTCAGACGCAGCAAAATTGTCCGACATGTAATACGCGCAGGACCGGCGAGATAGTGCATTATTGCCTCCCGCTTCCACGTTTATGGAATCGAGGCCGCTTCTGGTGGTTGCCGCGGCCAACACCCATGGGATGGTCCATTCTCATCCCGCTAGTTTGGTTTATATTGGAGAACATGATGTGCGATGAATTTTGCCATCCATCTTTCGCCGAAACATGTGAGGGCTACTGCCTAGAACCGGATGCGCCTCGCTATCCGTATGTGATCCCGACGATGTTATGGCGCTGGCTTAATTTATCCAATATCCTCGCTCCTTTTGGGACTATATTCCTTGCCTTGTCTCGAATCCTCTCACAGGCCATGGGACTCTCGGATGGTTATGTGGATGATTTGGAACTTCCCAGAATTAACCTTACCGGCAAAGTCTGGATCAACGGTACTAGGATGGAAGACATCCCCCCTCTCGCAACTTCGACCACAACGAGCTTCACTCCCCCGGTTGCGCAGTGGGATTGGGAGACAACAACAACAACAACGTATGTGCCAGAGCATGCTCCAGAGAAAACACCAGATGCGAACACCTATAACTGGGATGATGTTTCCATGGACGAGGATGAATTTCTCTAGACGATGTATTCGAACTTTCTCATTCTTGCATCTGTTCCTTCGCATGTTGCTTTTACATTGTTCGCACAATTAGCAAGCATACCGGCGTTGACTGGCTTATTGGACATGGCATGATCGGCCACGGCGTTACTTGGACGGTACCTATATATCATTATCTTTACTAGTGGTTGGTCAATATTTAAGGTCTTTTGAATATCATGACATCCTTCTTCATAAACCAGTCTTGCCCACATTAGATTATGGTAAAGGTATCTTGTTAAACAAGATTTTTGGCTTGAAGTACAATTTTGATTTCTCCCTGAACGAGTGCTCGAAATCCGCTCCAAGCTTGCTTCTATGCTAGTACTGCGCTGAACCCTTTTCTCCGGACTGGAATCCGAACTTTGTGCATCTAACAATATCCATACAGAGTACCTGCAATTTTGGATAGATAACCACTAGTTACCTTGGTAAAGTCCACTGTCAGTATAACTACATGCACGACTTATTTCCGAGTCCGAGATTCGAGATCTAGATTAAGCATAAAAATAAGCTTTTCTTATCGAACGAAAGCTTATCGTGGATCTCGATGGACTCTATAAATAGCATGAATAACGGTCCCGGCGCAACTACGTAGCATTCTATACGGAGTACGGGATAATCTACAATATATACCATGCGACGCACTGTCTCCTTCTTACAATATCGGCTTTGATAAGTCCCAGATAAGTCCGTAACGCTGCGTCAAGGCGGGGGAGTAAAGCACTTGCCTCCCTAGTTATGGGCGTACTCCGTACCCCACCTGCATGCTCCTTCTCTATTATATATCTCCACCACACATAGTGCATTGCATTGGCAAGCATCAGAAAGAACCTAGGCATATCGCCGCAAAACGTCTGGCATTATTCAGAAAGCCGCCCGTTGTAGTATATACAATCTAACTATACACGATATACATGGAAATTAGAGAAGCATTATATGTACATGAAGTTCAAACCCATTACAACCGCGCTCGGTTCTCATCCTTCGCACCCAGTCCCTCCAGCAACACCTTCTCGCCCTTCATCCTCCACTCCTTGGCTACGGCCAACAACCTCTCAACCTCACTATCCGGCAAGTGACGAGCGACTTCGCTCAGCGGAATCTCCTTGTTGTTCCCCGGTTTGAAACCATGGAACTTTAGATTCCCGTTCGCTCGATCCTTGATTGTTCCCGCGACAGCGTCGACGCAGAACGCGCCCATGGAGTCGTAGAATGCTTTTGAGACGCGGTGGTCGGCCATCATGAGTCCGAAGCAATGGGGCATGCCTTCGAACCGCTCGGCGACTACATGAACGGAGGCATTGTGCATGCGCCGCGCGACGACGAGGCCTTCGTCTGTTAGGCCTTCTTCACCTGTGGAGATGTAGACTGGGGGGCAGTTTTTCCAGAGATCCGAGGGGGCTGTGAGGGGGGAGACGAGGGGGTGGAGGACTGCGGAGGCGTTGACAAAGTAGTCGACGCGGGGTGGGTTGGCGGGCCAGATTGCGTCTCCTGGGACG
>RHLP01000031.1:0-20055 GCA_003719405.1 Aspergillus incahuasiensis
GGTTGATTGCGCCTATGATGCTGGGGGATGAGGGCGATTCGACGGATATCGGTATGAGTGTGTCATCCTGAAGACATATGAGCAATAATGGTCTCAGGCGCCTGTGACTGCGCGCGCATGGATGGGTGCTAGCTAGCTAGTTATCTTACCTTCCTCCCGGCGATCAGGACCTTCCCATCGGCGGACCAGGAGAGTGTAAAGGCATCGCTTCCAACGTCTAGACGGCTCACGCATGTTTTCGAGCGCACGTCCCATATCCGCACTGTGCCATCGCTAGAGCAGCTAGCTAGTTCTGAGTCCCGGGCCGGGTTGAAGAGGACCTTTTCGATTCCTGCGGTATGGCCGCGGAGTTCCGTGGAATATCGCGCCTGTGAGCGCTCCGGGTTCCAGATTCGAAGGGTGCGGTCCTGCGACCCCGTAGCAATCAGCTGGCCCGTAGGGTTCCATGCAATTGAGCGTATCCTGCGGCGTTCCTATAAGCATGAGCTTCTGTTTGCATGGCTTCGTTGAGACGGGCGCGCAGTGCATCCTCGGGAGACATACGTATGCGTCCCAGGCCCCTTTGCAGCGGGATCATGGTAGCTTTGTGTGCGCAGTGAGCCGAATGTAAAACTGAAGCGCTCTTTGGGCAGTAAGTTCCGCCGCGGAGGTGGTGCCATTTTGTTTTGTATGCTGGGGTTGTAGCTAGCGGAGCCTTGAGGCCCCGGGGGGCTGGAGAGCGCGGATTTCTCCTACGCAGCGGCAGGAGTTGGCTGCGAATGAACGGAATGCTGCGATAAGAGTTATTGAGAACAATTGGCGAGAAAATACTGGTCTGGAAACAGCAAGTTGCACTCAATTGCAACTTGAAGCTCTTGCGGATCATGGCCAATAACTTGTTCCAGCGGAGTTTCGCCCGTGATGTTGCTGCCTGAAGTCCTGAGGCAGCAGTTATTTCCAGCATCTGGAATCCCGTTGCTTGAAATACTCCTGCTTGCTCAATCAGAGAGTCAGATACTTTGTTCCTCCTTGCAATCATGTTCGGATTAGAGGATGACGACGCCTCTGGGCGTGAGAAATGCTACACCACAGTAGCCCAGCTGCCTCAGTTCATCGACCCCAAGCAGCCTCCCATCAGAAAATCCCCATTCTCTGCAATCCTGAGCAATCACTTTGTACATACAGTAAGCAATCTTTTTCCAAAGACTATCAGAGACACACTAATCGAGTATAAGGTCGAAGTTATAATGCCCAAGGAAGTGTACTCTTCCATTGAGGGCTCATTGACTTCCAAGCTGCAAAAGCTCCGATATGCACGCCTTTCGATGGCTCTTTCGTCTGTCATTCAGGGAGACTTCTTCAATACCTATATTAAAGCAGGTACAGCTCCATTGGCTTGCGAAATCAGTCTCTACAGCGTAGTGATTTTGGCCCAATAATCACCGTCACTGACCAACCTTTGTACAGGAAACATCCTTATGATCTCTGAGGGCAGGTCAGGCCTGGACAACATCTACACCCTCAAGGACGGTAAGAATTGAAGCATTATACTCATATAGCCTAACCTGACCCGCCTCAGGCGTCTTGAAGTTAGAGCTCGGCAAAGAGGACTATGAAAAGACAGGCTTGACGGGCAATCCCGTCCGCACTGGCGCAAAGAAACATGCCAAAGAGAGATTCGGTATGTGACTCCACAAATATCATACTCGCATGGGCTTCGTGCTGATTTATCCAACAGTGATCGAGCTCAATTTGCGGCTGCCGTCAATGCTGCATGGAAAGAAGGGCTTCCAGAGAATAGAATGGGCATTCAAGAACGTTCTCAACAAGCCCACAACATGGCTGTTCTTCGACCTAGGCACAGAATCAACCGGCGTAGCAGAAGGTACATAATCACACCTCATGCATGGCTAGGGCTTGCGAGACATATTAACTGAAAGACACAGACGACCTTTCCCTGAAACGCAACAACCCTGAGCTCATCCCCTGCGAGCCAGCCATCACAACCCACGAAAACATCACCACCCCCTCATTCTCAGATCTAAACATCACAACGCAATCTGAGTCAGACCTCCGAGACATCTGCGGCGAGGTCTCCGAGTGGCTAGCCATGGTATCTCTAGGATCCCGACGGGTTTCCGCCAACGACGACATAGATCCCTACCTCTGCCGTTACGATGCGCGGGAGATAGGGACGAGCAGTGCCGCCGACCTGACCAGCCTGAAGTGGCGCGGGTTCATTCCTCCAAACTGGATTCTGCAGTTGTTTATCGCGCTTTTGTATGTTATTTTGACGATGGCAAAGCCTGTTCACTACGGAATACGCTAACGATATCTCACAGTCGGGAAACTGCACCTCGGATTGCCAAGACGCCTGCTTGGTTCGCTCTCTCTGCTAATACCCTTGGAAGAGACGCGGTTGAGAGCAAGGATGGATATTCAATCATGGTGTTGCCTGTAGTGAGCGCCAATGATACGGAAGACGCGAAGGACAGGGACGTCCGTCACTCCGTCTGCTGGGAATATGTTGGCACGTCAATATTATAAGACTAATGCATCAGATGATCCAATAAATTGACTGTAGCTATCATGTGTCGCTATCCCTTAAACCAAGTAAACCCATTCGTTCATCCAGTACAAGTTCCAATTCTAATCAATCATAAACCCGACCCAATCCAACCTAACCAACCGACCAAACCTATGGATATCCAGACGGAGACCTATAACACATACCAAGAGAGACACCAAATCAAGTAATACAAAAGCAGACAGACAAAAAAAAAAAAAAGAAACACGATGTATCATCCCACAAGATCATTGACAACGTCCTGCAATACAGGCCGATTACCAAGGATCTTCTGGCCACTCAGGATCTTCATACCCGTCTTCGCGGGCTTCCTGAGTCCTGTGGGAGGCAGTCGCTGCTGCACAGGGCTCAACGGGTTGCGGGCTACCCTTTTAACCATGCTAGGGCTCTTCTTCGGACTGCCCTTCCGCTTTAACGGACTGGGCGTGAGCCGATCAAATGTTGAAAGCGGCACGTCGTCAAAGATGTGGTTTTCCACAGCGTTTTTGGGGAGATCATAGACCCAGCCTCGCTGCTCTACCAGCTTGGCGTATTGTCCGAGGAGCTCGTTACCGTTGCGCAAAGTGTTCTTGCTACCCACGACAAGGAGCTTAGTGCGTGCTCGAGTGAAAGCGACGTTGACGCGGCGCCAGTCGCTCAGTAAGTCGCCCACGTAGTTGTCCTGGTTGCTGCGGACGCAGCTTAGGATGATGATTTCCTTGTCCCGGCCCTGGAATTTGTCCGCGGTGTGCATTTCCAGGCCTGGGAGGTGGTGGCGGAGGTTCTGTTTCAGGAGCGAGAGCTGGCTGCGGTAAAATGTGATAACGCCGATGCTGCGGGCCGGAATGCCGCATGAGATGAAAGCTTCCACGAGTTGCGTGCATAGAGTCGCCTCGGTGGGGTTTACAATTCGCGGGCCGCTGACAACGTCGCGGGCAGCTGCCCCGAGTGTGTCTGTGTTGACGAGGCACGTTTTGGTCGAGGGATTGACTAGGTCGCGGAGCCAGCAGCTTCCCTGGCTCGTCCCCAAGCACAACTGGCGGCTTTTGCTGGCTTGAGAGAAATCGGTAACATGGTGCTGTCGAAGGGCGCCGATGTTGGGAACCTCCAGCGAGCGCGCAGCAACCTCAGGAGTGCCGCACTTTAATCGACCGGAGTAGATTAGCGTCTTTGATAAAAGCTGTATGTCCTCGCACATTCGATACTGATGCTCGAGGTTGACCACCGAGGACGGATGGGCGTCAGAAAGCAGTTTGAACAGACTAACATCAAGTCCACCTGCTTGTGCCTCCTTGTTTTGCACCAATGGGGGAAGCTGATAATGGTCTCCGACGAGAATAAAAGTCTTCGCCATCCGAATGGGTCCTAGACACACAGGAAGCGTAATCTGCGAAGCCTCATCGACGATACAGTAATCAAAGATGCGCTGATTGAATATATGGTGGCCAACGCCAAGGCATGTAGTTGCAACAACCTGCGAGTCCTCGTAAAGTGTTTTGAGCTCTTCAATAGTTGTCTTGGGGGTAGCGGCGAGTTCAGCGAACTGATGAACCTCAGGATGAATTTTGGCGGCTGCTCCAATGCGAAGAATACGCATCTTGTCGTCTCGGATTTTCAGCAAGATGTTATCAACCGCGGTATGCGTGTAGGATGTTAAAAGAACACTCTTTCCTTGAGCAACGAGAGCTCGAAGAATATGAGCAATAGTCGTGGTCTTTCCAGTTCCCGGCATTCCAAGAACCAGTGCGTAATCCTGCGCGCTCATGACTTTGTTGATTGCTTGTTTTTGATCGACGTTTAGGCCCGCCTTATCCAAACCAGGTAGCTTAGGGACGTTGGATTTGAAGCTCGGCGGCTTCCCTTCGACGATCAGTTTTCTGAGCTGCCCAGCTTGGAATAGATCTTTCTCCATCATTGCCAACAGGTTGCTTCGCACTATAGCCATTCCATTACTGAACTCATCTTTATCTAATCGATACAGCATCTCTTCGTCCGGCTCCATTGGAGATGCAGTCGCGGCGCCGCCCTCGATCTCCATTATACCTCTGAAGGACTGGTTCATTTTAGCATCGAACCCATTTGACCTGGTTCTGGCCCCGTGAAGCCTTCGATCAACTGCGACTGTGACACGCCTAGGGCTGATTTGCACCACGTAGCCATTGGCCAAGGCAAAGTGACCTTTCTCATCCGAGATAACAATCGGCTCTCCGACGATGATTTGGGATTCAGCGAACGAGAACGTGGGCGATTGTTGTTTCTTGATGAATGTATAGCGATACCGATTGATCTTAGTCCCATCCTTATCTTCGCAGGCTGTTCCAGGTTCGATGATGATATTGCCGAAACACCGTCCAAGAGCTTCTCGCTCATGACTTAGTAGTGTCCATAGTTCTCTCTTGAACTTAATCATACCAGTTTCTTCCTTTGTGAGCAGATCGTCCCATTTCCGGAAGAAGTCACGATGCGACGGGTTCAAATGCTCCATTGCCTTCTCGAAGTCTTCACCAAGGCCGCTAGTCTCGCCATTTCCGTCGTCCGAAAGTTTGTGATAGATGAAACAGATGGACCTCGAATAGCATCTGTTACAGAATGTCGGCTTCTTAAGCATCGGCGGCAAATATGTCCTCTGCCGTACGTATCCTGCCACGCGATTGCGCTCCTGTATCATGTGCAGAAGTTCATGCCGTATGCCTCGGATTCGAATGATCTTGGACGTCTCAAGGTAATATAGGAGTCCGAATGTCACCTCAACGTCTGGAAGATGGTCGTCAGCACGTTCCATGAAGTAACTAAAGCCCGGGTTACACGTACCGTAACGGTCAGAAAGTAGCAGGGTGTAAAGCGCGGTTTGCGCTCGATGAGCCTCGTTCGTCTCTCGATGACCGGTTTTAAGCTCAAGAGGGACAATCAGATTCTTGTCATCCCCACCATCATTGCATGCAACTTGAACCGTAGCATCGATGTTGCCTTTCAGGCCATACATTGGTGACCAGACGTGCTCCTCCACATCCAAGAGCTTGTTGACGCTCAGTTTCAGCTTCGAACTGTTCCTATCTTCAACGAGTGATTGTGGCTATTCCGAGTTAGTCAAAAAAGGGATGTATTTTCACCATGCCGCACTTACGCCTGGTTCTTTTCGGAGAAAGAGCTCCGCCCAGCGCTGTACTCCTGGAATCCTGCCCATAACATGGTCAACAGCCTCGTTAATACTCATGTGAATCAGATAGAGCTCCTCCACATGTCTGACAGCAACATCTTCGATCAACGCCCTCATAGATGCTGTATCCCACTGATTTAACGCTATCGCTTCCTGAAAGACCTCATGGAATATGTTGCCGAATACTTGTGGCTTTCCAAGATCCGATGTTCGCTTGATACGGTCTTGAAGTACAGCCCGGCGTTGGCAACTGATCGCGTCTGCAACAACAGTCGCGGATATGAGATGGTCGGGGTGGATTATGATCATGTTTTGAGCGTCGCTGACGATGCAGTGGCCGTTGATGTCGAATTCGCCAATCAGGTGTATATAATGATCTTTGTCGCACGGGCTGTCGTACCAAGATTCTCGGAGGACGACAACCTTCTTACATTTCGTAACCTCGTCTTGCACTGACAGAACCTTTTACAGAGTTAGTTCAAGACAAAGAACTATAATAAGTGGCAGCAACAAACCTTCTCTGGCTGCATGCGTCCTCTCTGCGTAGCATAAGTAGATTCGGCAATGTCAACGATCAAGTAACGTTTGATAGTTTTGCGGCCTCTATAGGTCTATTTATATAGTACTTAGCTCATGCCTAATGAGTATAACCATAAGAAGGACGAACATCATCTGGACTGTCTTCACCTTGGGGAATGGGCTGGTCTAAGCAATCAATGTCAAAGTCATCATCGTCAAACTCATTGTCGCTTGAAGCAAAGGACTGTTCTTTCGTTTCAATCTGCGGTATAGATTCGTGTATCGTCAGCCCTTTCGGCTGGTGTTCTTGCTGAACGGCGCTGGAAAACTTGGTGCTTGCGGTCTGATCACAGCCAGCGAGGAGGACATCTAGATTGTCTGAAAGCCCTTCAAAATCATCGTCAAATTCGTCAATATCAATGGTATCACTATCAATGTTAGAAACAGGTTTCGCGTTTGTTATTGCTTCTGTTTGTAAATCGTTCTTCTCGGGGTCGAGAGGATCTTGTATTCCGTTCACTGGCACCAAGGGCCCATCTCCCGTAACTGGCGGCCGCAAGTTGTTATTCCTTTGGGGATGTTCGACAAAAGGGTCCGAAGTATCTGCTAGCCCGAGAAACTCATCATCGAGGTCATCGTCGCCAAAATCGGACGACGAATCATGTAATGATTTCCTGTTTAGAGGTGCGTGGGAAGCACCGCTCAATGCGTTAACCCTGACTTCTTCCCTAACAGCTGGTTTGGCGACTTTCGTTTCCAACGGAGACGCCGATCGACTTAGTCGCGCTTCAGAGTGTCTGATAGTTGGCACAGTCTTGGAGGTTTCGATTTGTTTTGGAGCCGCCTTTTTTAGACTCCTTTCCATCTCTTGGACGAGCGAACTGAAACTGGTTGCTTTGAGATCTTTCGGAACTGTAATGTTGCTCCTCGTTCGTGAGAACATAGCACGACCTTTGTAGTTGCTTTCTCCCTGGACCTTCCTCCTCTTCGCCTTGGTACTAGGCCATTCGGCATTACAGCTAATCGATCGCCTTAGTCCTGAAGAGTCCTGGCCGGTTTTAGCTGAAGCGGGCGTATGTGGTGAGGACGATAGAAGGTTCGCAAAGCGTGGTTGTTGAAGATCCGGTACATTCGCGGCAGTCTTTGCCAGATAGTTATTCCATACTTCGGCGGCGAGATCATTCTGAGGGGTCTTGAGTAAGGCCTGGAAGTTCTGAAGGTCAAAAGACTCTTTGCGCTTCCCTTTAGAACCGGCTAGGGGAGAACTACTCGGAGACGAGCTGTGGCGGCGCTTCTTGCTCTGTGATGCGGGCGTTTGTGTACTCGGGTTCGAGCTCGGTGGAGCATGTTGCCAAATAACATAGTCTTCCGGTGTGAATTCTTGTCCTACCGGGGCCCGACTGAAGGCATCTTCTGCGTTGCCAATGAGGTCTGCCAGAGGTAGCCTATTCCCGGGTGTCTGTGGGCAATCCTTGAGAGCCTTGGGCTCCGTCGGCTCCTGCTGGTTTTGCTGATCATCCGATTTTGATTTATCTTGTTCTACCACGCCATTCAACCATGATGTTTGATTTTCTTTGTTGGTATGTCCTCTCGGCGGGACTGATTTCTTGGGCGATGGTTGTTTCGGGGACATCGCAGGGCTGGTTCGATCATTGTTCTTGTATCGGAAGGCATCTAGTTTCGAGAGCGAAGCTGTGGAGGCTGGGATTGGCCGCGGGTCCTTATAAACGGGATTCATGTTGATGTTTTATCCCCTCAACAGAGTGACAGGGCATGTCGAGGTCTTGATTTGAAGTAGTAGTGAGTAAGAGCGCAGGAAAGTCATGAGTTCGGAACAGCAAGAATACTATACGAATGAACGTCTGATTGCCCCTCAAAAAGCAATAAAGTAAGACTATGGTTCGTGCAGGTCGATGGAGGAAGCCATGCCCCATATCCATATGGAGCACAGGCAAGGGCAAAGCACGGTCATTGAGGAGCGGCTGGCTAGACGCGTCGACGCGTTTAGTCCTACATTGCCTTTAAGGCAACAGTACTAATGCCTGAGCCGTGAGGCAGAAAGGCGGGATAGCATTGTGCTTGATTGGGACTAGCCGCTTGGCTCCATCGGCCTTTTGCGGCTTCTGAATATCGTACACCGGCTCATCTCGTCACCCCTCAACGAGTCATATCCTGCGATCCCAGCGAACGAGTTTCCCTCGGCGTTCATCAATTGGGCCATCTCCTCTCACCCATCCTCGAAAAAAACGAACCCCAAGCTCGACCCAACCTCCGCGAGCTCGCCGCACTCAGTCCAACAGGGGTCCATACGCCACCGCCTGTATCGATCGGTTATCAAGTACAAGGCACAATTCACATATTCAAGATGACTGCTCGCCCTCTGTCACACTGCCTCCGTGCCCGCTGCGTCCGTCGCACCCCCCAGAACATCCAGGGTTTCTCCACGCGAAGCAGCCTCCGCGGCGGCGCTGACCATGGCGACCACTACGACCCTCCGACTGGATACCTCTTCGGTGTCAAGCCCGGCCAGAAGTACGTGAAGGAGGGCTGGGAGAATGTTTGGTACTACGGATTCATTGGCAGTCTTCTCGTTGCCGGTGTCGCATACGTCTTTAAGCCTGACACCTCGTATGTCCACCATTAGCGTTTGCGAAACGCTCGTCTTCCAGCGAAATATAGACTGACTCACCATACAGGATACAAACATGGGCTCTGGAGGAAGCCAGACGGAGGCTGGAAGCCGAAGGTATTCTCGAGGATCCTCAGCGCAAGTGAGCTGTGATGCCGCCCGACTCTCGTTGTACTGTGTACATAGAGTGATACAACAGGACAACCCCGGTCGAATCGTCGCGTCCATCTCGGCTAAGATGCGATTCCTTTTAGATGGTATTGGTGGTCTTGTATCATTCGATCTCCTTTTTCTTTGCTTTTTCTCCGCGCGCATTCTGACATACTGTATCATGAACCGTCCATTCCCACGCTTTGCTTTAGAAAGCTATGAAAAGGGAAGAGAAAATCAACCAATAGACATATTCTGGCTGTCGAGGGTTTGCCATAATTGAGATGGCTTTTGCTCTATTGTGTCTTAATCTATGTATCAGTAGCGGCTCCATATGCGACAGGGAAATTGGCCTTCTATATCTCCGGATATATATCTGTTCTTCTAAGCAGCGGCATTTCTCTCCTGACCTTTATCAGAAGGTCTAAATCGATATCCGCAACGGCGATGTGCGGCTCTTCATACTCGTCACCAAGCTTAGCCACGATCTCTCCCCATGGGTTCACAATCATCGAGTGGCCATAGCTGCGTCGTTTCTCATTATGGGGACCTGCCTGTGCAGCAGCTATGACATACGACTGCGTTTCAATTGCTCTGGACCGAAGAAGCGTTTCCCAATGTGCTCTGCCTGTGGGAACTGTAAAGGCTGATGGATAGGTGATGATCTGCGCATTCTGGCGCCTCAATGCTAAACTGATCTCAGGGAATCGTAACTATAGTCATGTCATCAATATCCCCTTCTTCACTAGCGGACAAATCAACCCGGGTAGAAACTTACATCAAAGCAGATGGATAGACCAACACGCCCGAGCACTGTGTCGAATGGCGGAAGTATCTCGTTTCCTTTCTCAACGCTCCTTCATATACTAGTCAACTCGAGTGACTAGAATACATTGGAACAAGGGAGAACTTACGAGCTTTCCTTGAGCACTGGCCCTCCTTTAATGTCTACATCGAATAGGTGGACCTTCTGATACCGCTGTGTAATGTCACCTTTGTTATCAATCCAGATGAGAGTGTTCTTCACTTTGTCGTTTGATGCAGGCTCATGGATTCCAACATTGATATGTAAATTGTTATCCCGAGCCTCTTTCTGGAGACCTAGGACAAATTCACTCTCCTGGACCGGGCGAGCGAGTGATATGGTCTCTGCCGGGGATGACCCGATATAGTCCGCCGCCTCTGGTAAGAAAAGAGCCTGATATAACACGACATGGTCAGGCAATGAAACTCCAGTCGAAGAATTATCTCGACAGTACCTTTGCGCCCGCATCGACAGCCTTTCGCACAAGGACTCGACACTGAGCCAGATTGGCCGAGATGCTTGCGGTTGAACATAGTTGTCCCACGGCCTATCAGAGGTTACTGAGGTGCTCAAGTGAACCTTTGGCCTTTGGCATGCCTTTAGAGTCTCTACTTACTGCGATGGCCATCTTGACCCAAATTCCGATAGTTTATCGAATGCTATGAGCTATGACGAGTAGAAAATCACGTTTATGTCCTGGAGCCTGACGTGATAACAGAGCCGGAGTAACGGGAGACTTTCCCGATTCGGACGGGGCCTCCAAGCTGCGGAATTATCAGATAATCGCCGCCCGCACCGAGCTGTAGCGATTGCAACAACCACCTCTGCTCCCATAGACTTTGATTCGCACGGTCGGATCTACAATCGGAGCAAGATGAAGAGTCTCAGGCGCGATTTCTCTTCCGATCATTCCACCGCAAACGTCACCAGCAAAGTCTTCGTCCGGTCGACAAAAAGTGGAAAGGTGCAAAAGATTGTTCGCGAGCTCTACCTCCGGCAGGACATTCCCTGCTCATCGAGGCTATGCACAACATGTCCGTCCGTCGCCCCGACGGATGCAAATGGAAACAGTGAGAAGACCGTGATTCCTGCTATGATGGCTGCTAACGTGAAATGCTGCAGTTGTACCGTTCGTTCTCTCCGAGCAGCCCGCAGGTACAACAGCTTTCCCCCGCGGACATTACATTGTCCCCGACACGAATGCGCTTTTGAATGGCATGGATCTTTTTGAACATACTGGGGCTTTCTACGATGTGATCATTCTTCAAACAGTTCTGGAAGAGCTGAAGAACCAGTCTCTTCCGTTGTACAACCGCTTGCTTGCGCTGATCAAGACCGACGAGAAACGATTCTACCTTTTTTTCAACGAGTTCCGCCTCGAAACACATGTCCGGAGAGAGCAGGACGAGTCGATCAATGACCGAAATGACCGAGCTGTGAGGACAGTCGCAAAATGGTACATGGACCACCTGCGCGCAATTACGAAGAGCAAGAAGGAGAAATCTATACCGGCTATTGTGGTCATCACGGATGACAAGGAGAACCTCCGCAAGGCCAAGGAGGAGAATGTGACGGCTCTGTCGCTGGAAAACTATGTCAATGGGCTGGAGGATGCGGATAAGTTGCTCGACATGATCAATGAGTCTCGAGAAGCTCGAGAAGCGAAGGAATCTCGCGGAGAACTTTTCTACCCGGAGTACTACTCGATGTCCAAGATGATGACGGGCATACGAGCCGGGAACCTCCACCAGGGCATTTTCAATGTCTCGCCATACAACTACCTCGAGGGACAAATCAAAGTCGCGGCATTCGATAAGCCACTCATCATCATGGGCCGCCATAACAGCAACCGAGCTATCTCAGGGGATGTTGTTGTGGTAGAAGTCCTACCCAAGGACCAGTGGAAGTCACCTTCTACAAAGATTGTGGACGAAGAAGTCGTAACGAAAAATGACAACCCCGAGGGTGAGGACAACGAAGCTGTTGTCACTGAGAGGGAACGGAGAGCTCTACAAGAGGATGTCAGACAAGCGCATGGGAAAAACCAGGAGGGACGACCACAACCGACGGCGAAGGTTGTGGGTGTCGTGAAGCGAAACTGGCGCCAATACGTCGGAACTGTCGATTCAACCTCCACAGGCTCCCAGAATGCCGGCCGGCGCCAGCAAAATGTCTTTGTTTTGCCAATGGAGAAGAAGGTTCCCAAAATCCGGGTTCGAACGCGACAGGCTGCGGATTTGTTGGGTCAGAGGATTCTGGTCACCATTGATGCCTGGAACCGCGACTCTCGATACCCGACTGGACATTTCATTCGATCTTTGGGAGAATTGGAGACAAAGTCTGCCGAAACAGAAGCTCTACTACTTGAATGGGATGTACAGTACAAGCCATTCCCAAAGTCTGTATTGGACTGTCTTCCTTCAGAAGGCCACGACTGGCGTGTCCCAGAAAGCACAGACCACGTTGGCTGGAGAGGGCGACGAGATCTCCGAGATCTTCTTATTTGCAGTATTGACCCTCCAGGGTGTCAAGATATTGACGATGCTCTTCATGCGCGAAAGCTTCCGAATGGAAACTTTGAAGTGGGTGTCCACATCGCAGATGTCTCTCACTTCGTGAAGCCGAATAATGCCATGGACCTTGAGGCTAGCGTTCGCGGAACGACAGTCTACTTGGTGGACAAGCGTATTGACATGCTTCCGCACCTTCTTGGCACAGATCTTTGCTCCCTCAAACCCTATGTGGAGCGTTATGCCTTCTCAGTACTGTGGGAGATGACGCCAGATGCAGAAGTTGTTTCCGCGGACTTCACGAAATCCGTGATTCGATCGCGTGAAGCCTTCAGCTACGAGCAAGCACAGTTGCGGATCGACGACTCATCCAAGACAGACGAGCTGACACAGAGCATGCGTACACTCCTGCATCTATCCAAGATCCTGCGCCAGAAGCGCATGGACGCCGGTGCCCTGAACCTCGCATCTCCAGAAGTCCGCATCGAAGCAGACAACGACGAAGTCGGCGACCCCCTCGCAGACGTCAAAACCAAGGCCATGCTCGCAACAAACAGCCTTGTCGAGGAATTCATGCTTCACGCCAACATCACCGTCGCCGCCAAAGTCTACAGCACATTCCCGCAAACCGCCATGCTCCGACGCCACGCAACGCCTCCACCCCAGAACTTCGAAGAACTCATCAACCAGCTCACCAAGAAGCGCGACATGCGCCTGGACGTCTCCAGCTCCGGCGCCCTCGCCGACTCCCTGGACCGCTGCACAGACCCTGAGAACCCATTCTTCAACACCCTCGTCCGCATCCTCGCCACCCGCTGCATGACCTCCGCGGAATACTTCAGCGCCGGCGCCCACGCGGAGTCCGAATTCCGCCACTACGGTCTCGCCTCACCCATCTACACGCACTTCACGTCCCCGATCCGGCGTTACGCCGATCTCCTCGTCCACCGCCAACTCGCGGCGGCAATCAACTACGAGGGTGAAGACGGCCGCGCCACAATCGAGGGCTCCATCACCCGCAACCGCCTCGAAGACATCTGCCGCAACATCAACTACCGCCACCGCAACGCGCAGCACGCCGGCCGCGCCAGCATTGAGTACTACGTTGGCCAAGCGCTCAAGGCGCGCAGCGAGAAACTCGCCGCCGACGGCGTGGATAGCGGCATCGAGGAAGACGGGTACGTCATGCGCGTCTTCGAGAACGGCGTCGTGGTCTTTGTGCCGCGTTTCGGTATTGAGGGTGTGGTGCGACTGGAGGACTTTGTGCTGCCCAGTGATGCGGCGCTGCGCTCGGTTGCGGAGCGGAGGGAGCTTGTTACGCGCCGCGAGAGTGAATTTGATCCTGAGGAGTATACCCTCAAGGTCTCGGATAAGGGGCAGAAGGAGCGGTCGGTTGGCGTTGAGTTGTTCCAGAGGGTCAAGATTAACATTAGTTCTGTGAAGGAAGAGACTGGACGCGGTGTTGGGAAGAGGAGGGTTAGGATTTTGATCCTCAACGGTAAGAAATAAGGGATAGATAGAGGGTTGGCTGCATGTCAATTTCTGTTCTAGATGGGTTGATCACGGCGCCTTATGGATATGGTTGGAAAAATATGTCTTTACAAATGATTGAGAAAATACATGTACTTTCCCCTTTATGATCACTCAAGTTAGAACTTTTGTAGTATGGACAGGGGTATTCGTTCGTTTCTCGTAGCTTAGACTTTCTTACGTGATATCATGTTGCGGATGAGGGTATGGGGATACCAAATCGTAGTCGTGGTAGGTAGCTGTGACCGGCTCGCAACGGACTCGGTTTCGCCGCATCGCTGCACAACACCCTCGCCTTTTCTATCTGGAACTAAGGCAGCTGCCGATGTCTCCATTTTGATCCGAAGGTTTTCGCCCACTTTCCAGCCTCGCACTACCCAGAGGCACACTGCCGCTGCGGTATACATCAGGCCGGTGAAGATCTGAACATGAAGATAGATGCGCTTGTTTGAGTCGTTATCTCGCAGTAAAAGTGCGATGGGCTCCGCAACAGTCGTCGGTGCCACTAGGACAAGCCAAGTGATGCTAAGACCACCGGGGAGGTCTTTCAAATCAATGATCTCGGCCAGTACTGGCGCTACAGTGGCCCAGTAAGTGCCTGCAACTGTGCCAACCAGCACAACGAAGAAAGAAACAAGGCCCATGCTGCGGGCGAATGTCCAGATGAGTAGACAGAAGACCCCGCAGAGGAGGGTAAGAAAAGCTGCAATGTTGATACGACCAAGCTTATCGCTGAACATACCCACGAAGGGTCGTCCTAGCCCCTGGCCAAGATTGAGAAGAGCGCCGACAATACTGGCCTGGTGAGCAGAGAGGCCAACAGAGAGGGCGAAGCTCGACATGCTGAACAAAATTGCAACATAGCCGAGCATAGAAAAAACGCCCCAGCCTAGGAACAGAAGAAACTCGGCACGCTTGAACAACGAGAATTGAAAGGCCTTGAATCGGCTTCCAACGGCTGTATTGCGATCTCTCAGCAGGTTCGCGCATACTAGGTTCACAGCACATGAAACAATTCCTAGTATTCGGAATGCCCAACTGAGCCCTAACCGAGGGATAATTGCCCCCACCGCAAGAGAGTAGATCAGTCCTCCCAGACCAGACCCGGCAGCGTTAATGCCCATAGCGAGACCTCGCCGGCGATGAAACCATTGAGGGGTGATTCCAACGCTGCCGACAAAGAGGAAACCCATACCAATACCAAAGCATACGCCTTGGCTGAGGAACAATTGCCATCGTTCCTTGACGAAAGAAGATGCTATCAGACTGAGCGTTTCGAAGAAGACGCCCATATTCAGGACGACGCGGGTTCCCAGAACGTGAATGAGATAGGTGGCTAGAGGCGCCACTAGGAGAGCGCAGGATATACTCAAGCCACCGGTGAAGGCATACATAAGTGCCGAGGTGTTGGGGAACACATCGTGGGAGAGGTAGTACGAAAGAAACACGCCATAGCTCTACACCGCAGGTTAGCATCTTCAGAAACTGCATGGACCGTCGAAACCAACGCTGTTGATTCCCCAAGTATGGGCATTGATCCAGAAGACACTGGCCACGCAAACCCAGCCATATCCACCATCTGGTGGTAGATCATCTCCAGACTTCGCTTCCGCGGCAGACCCTCGGTTATGCTCTAAGCTCCCAGGACGGTTTTCTCTCGAAGGCTCCCGTATGTCTAGGCCGCTGTCATTATCGCGAGAAAGGATTATGTCGATGGGGGCATGATCTGCCATGGATAGGGCCTATGTGCGTATAGAAACAGGATGCGGAGATGATGATGCCTTGTCCGAGCCTCTTATAAGACAAAGCCGGCACTGCATGTAATGATACTCCCTGATGGCTAAAGGCAAAGCGGAACCGCGTTAGATATCTGAGCAGATGGGTATAGCAAGTTCAGGTAACGATCTCGACATCTAGCCTCAAGAGAGAAGAGAAAGTATTTGAGGTGAAGGGTGATGGATTTCGAGAAAAAAGAAGAAGCTAATCCCCAAGGCTAACTAAACCCCAAGGGCATAAGACCGGCTACAAGTCCGGGGCCATCCTGAATATCATTGGCGCCCGAATTGGAGGTGGGCTTGGGGTTTGGGGTAGGGCCATGGCATCCACGGATTCATGGATCCATGCGCCGGCAACGGTGCCGATCAAGTGGGTGCGAAGCTGTCCATCAAGGAAGAAGCCTGGGTCTCGTTGAGACTGGCTGAGCGTCTGCTAGTCCTTGTTGCTATGAAGGTAAGCGCAAGATACCGAGAGTACTGCAGGCGGAGGAGCTTCTGGAGCTGCCCGAGGGAAAGGGAATGAACACCCCGATTAGGAAGGTAGAAGTCGAGATGCGCTAGGCCGCTTTGGGTGCTCGGGTGCGGGCGGCTCAGGGACCACTGAGTCAGCAATCGCTGACCCCTCACTGAGTTTGCACTGTTTGGGTGTTATGTGGCCATAGCTCCCCGTCCTTGTCTCCCGAGGCACCGGTCCTTGTTTACAATCGTCATGATAACAGCCTCGACTTCATCACCTTTCGCTTCCATTCCTTTCCAGCTTCTTTTCTTGATACTATTTGAAACATTCTTACCGACTGAGACTGACCCACGTTCTTTTGCGCCTAATTTCTACCCTCTTTTTCCACTTTGTTCTCTCCCAGCCACCTCCTCGACGCTTATTGGCCCTACTTGCGTACCTCATCGCCAACTGTATCCAGATTGACACGACTCGATCGGTCACGTCCCACTGATACATTTCTCGTTTCGCGCTTCTTTCTCTCAGCTGGTATGATACTTAAAGACCTTGAACTCCTTCCAACATGATCCACCGATCACCTCTTCAGCACCACAAGGGCAAAGATCCTCAGAGGAAGGTTACTCCGCCCGGCCCCTCATACATGTCCAACGATCAGATCGGTGAGTGCATTGTTAGCGGAGTCTTGGCAGTCTTTGTGCTTTTAGACGGTGTAGTACCTGGAGCTTTTGACATTGTTTTCGAAATTGTTCTTGCTCTTGTATCGTCTCATGCTAATGAATTGCCTACAGCGAACTATCTGAAAGACTTGCGGACCAACCGACCAACACGTCCTGGTGGCTCCCGACCGTTACCTACTAGAACAGGTTCAGCTTCTAAAACGCGAGCGGACCTTCCACCACGGGCTACATCTGCTATGTCAATGTACGACAACCCCAGGGCGCCTTCGGCTCCGCCAGCCGAGATTGAACGCCCCCGCGCCGCCAGTGCTCTTTCGAACCATCGACCTGTCTCATTTCGCAGTTCTTTCAGCAGCTCAACTGGTCGGCCATTGGTTTCGGAGCCCAGAGTCGTCCCGGTTCGACAGAATGTCTCGCCAACTCGAGCTTACTCTCGTGTGTCTTCGAGTACCCCCACGCCGACATACCAAGAAAGCCCCCAGCGACGACAAGAGCGGGAAGAAGCGAGGTCTTTACGTGACGCATTGCAAGGGATGGGTATTGATGACGAGATGCGTATACATGAAGATGCACAAAACGAGGCGACGGAACTAGTTTGGATGCACCAGAATCCCGGCCTCCAGTTCAAAAACCCCTATGCACCATACCGTAACCCAGACATGAAAAATCCACAGGGCTCCGAAGAGCAGAAACAGCCATACGAACCCCGAAGTCCTTTTCGAAAATCGTGGCGTGACAGTCACCGAGTTTCATTTAGGAGCCAATCTACCAAAACCATTCCAGAAACCGACTCTACTGAACCAGGCGAGGAAAGCTCTCCTAGGAAAAGCGGCATTCCGAGAAAGAATCATAAGGTTGACTTCGCGCTGCCGCCAGACCAAGAACAGATTGACGGTGGCCATGGACTGGGGCTCAAAGGGGTAAATAAAGACCCATCTAGAGGCGTTTTCAGAAACCCGAAAGACCAGATTTACGAAGAGCCCCATAACCCTGACCAAACCGATGACAAACGATCTGTATTCTCAAGGTCGGATTCATCGGCACTTCGAACGAAACCGCGCAATGCCATACCTCAGGGGTCTCGACCTTTACCAAGCCGATTCGGCAGCATTCCGTTCGCTGATAAGTTGTCTCGCTTTGAAATCCATAAGCACCCGCCTACTCAGTCAAAAAATCCCGAGTATAAGGTCAACGCGCCATCTCCACCCACTACTGGTGCAACGCAAGAAAACGCTGAACCGGTGCCGGTCAAAGATGGACTTGAAATCCGCAGTGAAGACATCAGGGCAGCTACGAGCAAAAAGAGGTCGGAGCGCAGTTCGAGGCTCCCCATGCCGACTGCAGTCAGTGATCGCGTTGGTCGACCCATTGTCAGCTTTGAATCGTCCTGGCAGCCAACTGTAGCACAGAGCCCCCCGAAGAGAGATATATCAGAGATCCAGATAGCCCCGTCACCGCCATCTATTGAAGTATCCGAACCGCCCTCTGTTCCAGTTATTAACCTTCCGGATGAGAACGAACCGACCATAGCAGAAATGAGCCCTTCCAAGAACAACAAATCCCCGCCAAAACCGCCATCAGAACCAAAAGACCGCCAGCGACCGGGCCCTGGTCCCAGAAAGGTTGTGCATTCCCAGGACCGATGGATGTCTCACTATTCACGTGCCGGCGTGCCCACTGCTTCGTGTGAAGCTTGCTCACTTCCCATTGCGGGCAAGGTTGTCACCGCTGCTGGGACACGTTTCCATCCAGAGTGCTTTACCTGTCACCACTGCCATACCGCACTCGAATGTGTGGCATTCTACCAGGAGCCGGATGCGAAGCGCAATGAGCGACTTGCAGACTCCTCAGCAGACGAGGAGGCTCACTTATTGAGGTTCTACTGCCATCTTGACTTCCACGAGCTGTTCAGTCCAAGGTGCAAAAGCTGCAAGACACCGATTGAAGGGGAAGTGATCGTGGCCTGCGGAGCAGAATGGCATGTCGGTCACTTCTTCTGCGCTGAATGTGGTGACGTACGTAACTAATCATCTATTTCTATATGCGCCCGCTAACTTGACACAGCCATTCAGCTCGCAAACTCCCTTCGTGGAGAAAGATGGCTATGCTTGGTGTCTGAATTGTCATTCTCGCAGAACGGCACCGACGTGTGCAGGCTGTAAAAAAGCTGTCCTCGATGATGTGGTGATCACCGCAGTTGGCGGCAAATGGCATGAAAACTGCTTTGCCTGCCATGAATGTGGGGATGGGTTCGGTCCGGAAGGTCGGTACTTCGTCAAGGAGGGTGAGCCTAAACGAACCGCCAAAGGCCGGATTATTGGCGGACCGGTCCAGTTGGCTGTGTGTGAGCGATGCGAAGGCATTCGGCTCAAGTCGTCCCCCAGGGCTTGACCTCGAGGTGTTTAGCACCTAGGTCTTTTGAGGATTCTTAACTAACCCCATGGAAACTCTTGTCTGATCCAACCCATACTGGATTTGCATGATGTTCAAGATCTTATCATTCTTTGTTTATGTCCTTTTTCATTTACGTGATTGCATATGTGCATGGCGAGCGGTATTTTTACGACCTAATGATATTGGCGGGCATATCTTTTTGCTTTTTATATCTCAAATTATGCTGAAATTGATAGATAAGGGTGTCTCATGCATGGCTTATAAGCATAAAATTCAACTTGGCAAAGCCACTGATAACCACAGGAACTCCGATACAAAGAACTCTTTTAACTATATACAGACGGACCCAGCTCAAACCCACTCGGGGTTACTCCTTCTCCTGAACACAGCCACATACTTGTTCCCCTTATTCCTCGCAACCTTCTTCCCCTCCTCCGTCGCATCCCTCATAACCCGAACACACTCATCCCTCTCAATCTCCTCCTCACTCACCCTCTCAAACAACTCCGCCGACCCCTCCCTCTCTTCCAACCCCTCCTGCACACCATCATCCTCACCCGCAGGCACCCCATACCCAAAGTGCCTCAGAATCCAATAATGATACTCCTCGACATCCGTAATCGTATAGAACAACCCCCCAGGTTTCAGCGAGTACGCGTACTCAGCATTCAACGTCTCGCTCACAATGCGCGCCTTGTGCTTGCGCGCCTTGAAATGCGGGTCCGGGAAGCACACGAAGATCTTGGACAGCTGCCCGCGCGCAAAGAAGTTCGGCAGGAACTTCATCGTGTTGGCCCGGATCGCCGTGATGTTCTGGTATCCGCCTGGGACGAGCGTTGTAGGGAAGGTCTCGGAGTCGTCGGCGGTAGGGTCGGGGGTGGCAGCAGTGGTGGTAGCGGGGGAGGGT
>RHLP01000310.1:0-71802 GCA_003719405.1 Aspergillus incahuasiensis
ATCCCACCCAATCGGGCTAGGGTCCAAAGAATACAAAATATGGTGGCGCGGCACAGCCGAAATGAAGCATGAATTCTCTAAGGAGGATGAAGCTATCGGGCGTATATCCGTGCCTTGGCTACAGTAAGGCACGGATATACATATATGTTGGTCACGTGAAGCTAGCTCGATCTAGGAAGCGATGAACGGCCTAAGGCAGTCAGGCGCCCATCATTGTACCGATTAATATGCAGGTCAACAGCCGAAAGTGTCCCAAGAGTATTGAGCAGTGTCCCATGAGACGTTCCAATCAAACCACCGCCTTCAAGCTCTTTCAAAGACCCGTTGTCTGCGGGAGGCCACCATCCACAGCCCTAGGATCCCCATCCTCCGTCCCCTCAACCTCATGCCCCCCGTCCGCGCCAAAGACATTAGTATAGTACGGATAATGCACAGCCGAGAGGTTAACCGCTACGGTAATCCATGCAAACAGCCCATCCTCCACGCTCTGTCCCAACAACGCATAGTTCAGCACGGGGTCCGACTCGCTATACGCCGTCTCCTGCGCCACAACCCGGTCGTCCGAGTTCAGTGTAATAGGGATCCCATTCGTGTTATAAGGGAACGTTCCCTCGACCCGCTCGATCAGATCCTGGTCCCAAAAGACCTGCGAGACGTGGCTCACTGTCCCACCGGCAATCGTGTTGTTCGGCAGCAGTTCCGCGCCCACGTGCGCGATGTTGTGGTAGTGCGTCGTCCGCCCGCTGTAGTGGCCCGGGAACAGCGTGTCGAAAACAACCACCCCCTCTTCGTCGGTCTGCTGGATGCCCCGCAGGAACGTTGCGTCGCGGTTCGAAAGGTCTGCGGCGTTGCCGTTCCCCGAAGCAACGAGCCCCGAGTACACGCCTGTGGCGTTGCACCCCCAGAGCTCGGCGTAGAGGTTTGGAACGGGCTCGCATGTTGACACGTCGATGTACTGCTGCTCTAGCAGGACGGGCACGCCCGGTTGGCCCTCGCGAATGTGTGAGCGTACGCGCTCGCCGGGGATCCAGTACGGTCCGGTTTCGCCTTCGGAGGTGGGGCCGGACAGGCAGGCTTTTTTGTTCGTGTCGGCGAAGAGTTCGTCTGGGGGGAGGGAGGGCGTGATGGAGTCAGGGGCGTGGTGAGAGGTGTTGAGGATCGCGGCCGTGTCTCGGGTGCTGAGGGTGAGCTGGCGGCGGTGCAGCTCAACCATTGCTTTGCGGCGCGACTCGGACCGTGCTTGGAGGCCGTTTGCTTCGAGTTGGTTAGTGCATTTGGATAGCCCGGCGCCGAGATCTCGCTTGTATTGCCGGACGGGGGCTGGGTCGCGCTTCTCGATGTGCCCTGGGTGAGCAGAGGCGAGGAGGGCACTGCCCATGACGGTGAGGTGGAATGCGTTTTTGAGATGCATGGTTGGTGTAGAGGGGAAGGAATGAAGATCGAGGGAAGCTTTTCTGATGTGGTTCGTCTGGGTCTGCTTCTGGGTTCTTGACCACGGGCTTCCACCGGGATCTTTATACCTTTGTCTCTATCTGCCAAGAACCCAGTTTTCTCTGCGATAGTCTTCAAGGCCGGGTAAGCGTATACACGCCGATGCTCGCACTCTTACTGTACTGCGTAGTCTGAGGAGTAGATCCTTTGACTCTAAACACATATACTTCTTGGCCGATGGTTCTCGGCCCGATGGTCGGTGCCTGTGATGGGTTCCATTACCAAGCAGACGCCGCATCCCCCGTGATCGACATGGAGCACGGAGGTACCCTTGTGCCATAGCGGGTCGTTCCCACAAACCTCCCACAAAGCACTGTGGGAGCGATGGAGGAAAATCGTGAATCCCACCCAATCGGGCTAGGGATCAACGCGAGGGCGGGTGCGCGCCGATCAGCGCCCTTGGCGCCAAGCGGAGACGTGGGAAACTGTGTGGGAGATGACTCTGAGTACTCAGATGAGGGAGGTGTACCGATGTGCATGTAGGGTGTGGTTATGGATATAGTCACGTCAGCTGAAGCATGCATCACTGTAAGGTGTCTCTAACAGATTTCAACCTGCACTTGATCCTCTCACGGGGCAGTATGGCACAAAAGCCCTTTCAAGCTACTCAGTGAATGTGCAATGGTTAGGGATAATCATGTTCAAGTAGCTATACTTGCTGTTAATTGACGGTACTCACATTGTAGACCCACAGCCATCCTTGGGTTGGTAACCGTAGACTCAAACGTGATTGTAACCGTCTTGTTATGAGCACAAACTACTTGACACCAACCTAGACCGCGACAGTCTAGTATTTAATAAGGTCAGCCGATAGTACGCGTAGCTTCATCAGACTCTCCGCCGAGGCATCGAACATTAATGTTCTTCGTCGAGCCTCTGGTGGCCAAGGGCTCAGAGAAAGAGCTGACATCTCGTCTTCACCAACCAATGCACCTGCCTTCAAGAGCTTTGCCGCAGCCTTCGCGATTTTATGACGCTCCTCCGGTGTCGGCGGGTCCCATTGAGCTACCAGCGCATTCAGCACGTAAGATAGAGCTCTCTTTCCGACACGGTCCTTGGCGTTAATCTTTGCCTTGTACTTGACCAACAACATTACCGCATCCCAGTGCTTCAAGTTTGCAGCAACCGTGATAATTGGATTGCCACTGAATGCTAGGCAAGATGGGTTGCAGTTCCCTTTGAGCAATGCTTCAAGGTGTTCCCAGTCGCCATGTTTCACGACAAATGACAACAAGCCGATAGAATTCCGCTGGATGCATCCCATAGGCCCGCAATCCGGATTGAAGTCAAATTCTGAGCTCGTTCGCCTTGATCTCGCGTTGTAGCCCCCCAAGGTAAACACAGAACTCCACTCACGGTGCGATGCGGCGATCAGGGTGGGGGTATAATGTTCGCTGTTCAATGCATTTATGTCGGCTCCACGCTTTGCCAAAAACTCGACAAAGGCCCAGGCTTTCTGTGATGCGCCCACACAAATTGCGGGCTGTTTTTCTGCTGAGGTCCCATTTGGATCCATGCCCATGCGTACCAGGGTTTTAACGATATCCCACTCATGCTGGGAGACAGCTAGCGAAAATGCTAGCCGTGCTTCGGCAGTTTCAATATCGAGCTGTGGGTTGTTCTCAAGGAGCTTCTGGACGTCTTCCCAGTGGCTGTCTGCTAAGCCTTGGAGTAGGGCGTTTTTAATAGTAATATGGTTTCGAAAGGCTTCCTCTGTGATGTGCATACAGCTCAAGATGTATTCCCTTCTCGAAAAGAGGATGGGTATATGGAACAGTAGCCATTGCTTACGATTGGATTCCACCTGAGTATCAACACTCATAGAAATTCTTTGGTCCACCTTTTCAAGGATTTGGTCCTCAAAATTGCTCAGCACCTCTGGCGAGATGCGCCTTTCCTTAAGGCTTTCAGCGATTTCGGGCCATCTCTGCCGGCTATTTGTCGACAGTGAATTGACTGTCGTGCCCAATGACAAGGTCGACGATTGGTTCATCTGGCTTATCACCATCGACGCCAGAAGGTCGAGTCTATCTTCAATGCGGGAACTCGACGCACTGCGGGTTTGATGTCAATAGTCCTCAGCGACGTCTGATACCTTCTTGTTTGACAATATCACGTACCTGGCGCTAATAGAAAAGATCAAAATCAGGTTGATTCTCTCAGCCTTGATTTTCTCCTTCCACCCAGCCACCTTGGAGTCTTTGAAATCCCGCATCGCTTTTATCATCGGTCGCCCGGTTTTCAGGCTTTTCCCTCGGATCAGGAATTTTCTCAGGCCCTTAAGCGTTTCGTTGCACCTGTCCAAGACCATTTTCACCGTGTGTTCTTGTGAATCTCTCAGGCTTTGTGCGGCCTCCTCTAAACTCGTCTTCAACAGAGCGCATTCGGAACTGAGCTCTGCGAAATTGATGGAGGCATTGGAGCTAGCTCTGATCAGGGAATTCAACGTCTCGAGAATAAAGGAGATATCGGCTATGCCGACACCAAAGCTCATGTTCGCGGTACGGCGCTGTAGGTGCTTGAGACTTGTCTCCTTTTCTCCGTGATGCAGGAAGATCGCTGAGCTTTTATGTTGGCAGTGTTCAGATAGGCGAGGCTGAATTTCTGCCAACAACACAGACAATGCATAAAGTTGACCAGGATGTTCACCTGTTGCCCGCTGAAGGGTTCACTGCTCAGCCATCCCCCATTGGCCAGTAGGGTCACGAGACCATACACCATCAGGACGCCATCTGCATACTTTGCTTCGATAATTGGCATTAATCGTGGGGCAGTGAGGAGGGAATGCCCAAGCATCTTGTTCATGTTATCCCCAATGCCTCGAATCATGGCGAATGGCCAATGCAAGAGATTGGGCGCCGAGCGAGGCTACGGACCCTGAGCAGTCCGTAAATAGCCGCATTTGACGCACACAATCCGCTCTATGCAGTGATGCTATGGCGGAGATAACCAAATCCCGAGCCCCGATTGTCGTCGCTTGCTCCTGACTTGGTCTACTGCTGTAAGAAACAGTATATGGTATGATCTTGTCGAGCTAGGATTCATCTGTTCGTTGCTGGAGGATTTGTTCAATGCGACGCAATTCGTCTTTCCTAGATATAAGCAAGGGCTATAAGGGGATTACCGTAAGTGATCACAAAAGGGATGTTTGGGAAGATATATTTCGGCCAAGTGCACGGAAAAACTCGCAGTTTGTAGCAGCTAAAACGATTCACGCATTACTATGGCCTAATAGAGGTAAACAAGTCCTTCATGATTCGATTGTTACCTCAAATTAACAATTGAAAGTCAGTGGATAGTTTTGACTTTGGGGAAAGACGACTCTGCTATAACTCAGTTGCATAAACTGTTTAATGCGCCTAATTCAAAATGATAGACTTCTTATGCAACACGTGATCGCTTGTTTGGCGACTCGGCGAGCCATTGTTGACCGGGCCCCGACCCACAACTTCCCAGCGCGACATCGACACGACGCGATCATACATCAGGCAACAAAGTTCTTCATGATCATTATGGTGCTCAGAATGCTGTCTAGCGCCGAGCCTAAGAATAGTTGTATTTGCAAAGCTGATCTTCAATCTGCAGGTTTGAATGGCAGGTTCGCTGCGTCGGTAAGCGCCGGTGTGGGGTCGCCTTACCAGCCACTACCGGTATACCGTTAGCCCATGGCCAACGCTTCAATTCAGAGAGGCGCTTAGGTGTATGTCCCAGAATCGTGCTCGCACTGGCAATGGAGCATCCAGGTCTTTCTACTTGAGACTGTTTCCGTGTCAAGCAACACCCCGTGATCCTAGATAATGAGTGCCGGAGAGACCAACTTGACCAGCAAAGAGAGAATGAGCAAGCCCATTGTAAAGCTGATGAATGACTGCGTGAAAACGTCGTTTCAAGAACAAATAACCGCCAGGCAGTTACCTCAATGACGTCGACTCCTATTGGGCGACTGTGTTACTGGGATTCGCGGGGCTGAGCTCCGGGCGCTTCCCATGACGCCCGATCAGCCTTTCATTCACCAGACAATGCCTCTTTGAGCCCGGAGCTCTACCTGCAGTCTTTCCTAGCTTTTTCAACCACCTCCTCCCCTCACGTCATGCTACTTTCTGTTCTCACTTCTCCCCTGTCTGTGTAATTGTCTATTTCCTTTGTTTCCTCGCACCATGACGCAGAGCGGCAGGGACGAGGGTTGGCTTCGTGCCTGGTGCACGAAGCTCGACATCCCCGCAGATGACTTTAAACCACTGTTACCACTGACTTCTACCTACATGGTATCGACGCAGAAAGAAGACGAAGCCCAGGCGAACCTCCTCCTCGCGCAAGCCTCCGAGCTACGAAGAAACGGTGAAGCGAAGACCACCACCGGCTCGTTAAAGATCAAGAAGGACAAATGGACGTACGAGGACTACTGCGGTGTGCTATCCGAAATCGTCAATGCGTCTGGATCGGTAGGCGTGGCGGAGAGCGTCTGGGAGACTCTTCAGTTGCAGAAACCGAAAAAGGCGCGGGCTGGCCGATTCGCGCGACGGCAGCAGGCTGGGGATGAGGAGACCGACGACCTTCTTTTCCTTCTTCTTTGCAGCACGATGCGATACAAACAGACGGACATGTTCCATTTTCTCGCCCACTCCGCGAGCCAGGACGTCGTGAATCGAATGCTCCCCACCGCCATCCAGATGCACAGCCAGCGAAATACCCAGATCCTACTCGAAGAGAACGCCGACCCGAACACATGTCCCGAGGAATTCATTACACTAGTACGGGCGGGAGATGAGGAATTTGTCCGTCTACTACTTCAAGCCCAGACACCGATCGATGCCGCGACGCTCACCTCTGCCCTACCCGACGCCGTCCAGCGCGGAAGCGTCCCGATCGTCCAACTCCTGCTCGCCCACGGCGCCGACGCAAACGCCCATAACGCGGGTGCGATGGATAAGGCAATCCGCGCGAAACGTACCGATTTAGCGTTATTGATGTTCATGTCACCAAATCCTCCGCTGCCTGAGACCCTCGCCCCGATCGTCGCCTACGTGTTCTTCAAAATGGAGATGCTGGAGGACAAGAAATACAAGCTTATTGAACTGCTCTTGAATGGCGGTGCTGCTGGTGAATGTGTTTCGCTCGCTCTGGGTGGTGCGGTCCGGCAGCGTTGGTCAGATATGGTCGAGCTGTTTGTCAACAAGGGTGTTTCCGTCAATTACTATAACGCTGAGGGGTATCGGCATGCGATCCATGAGGTTGATCTAGAGACGATTCGAATTTTGAACCGTGGGAATCTCGACGACGATCTAGCCACCGACCTTTTTAGCGAAATTTATAAGACCAAGTACGGCAACTCGATACCCAATGACAAGTGGCGCGCGCTGGCAGAGCTTTTGCTTGAGAAGGGTGCCGCCGGGAAGGTGGTTGACGAAGCGTTGATTGAGCGAGTACGTGTGAAAGACCTAGCGAGTGTGAAGCTTTTGTTACGCGAGGGCGCATCTGTGGACTACGACAACGCTGCCGCTCTTGACGACGCGGTTGCTTCGCAGATGGAAGAGTTCATTGATTCGATACTTCAATACCAACCAGCTGCGCAATCCGTGAATTCCGTCTTGCGCCATGTTGAGAACCTCCCACGGGGGTTTCAAATACGCATTACCCGCAAACTTTTAGACGCGGGCGCAAACGGAGAGCAAGTGGATAGGATACTAAAGCTGTCCATGTCACCCCCGACCGGCGAGCGGGATCGAGAGCTCATCAAGTTACTGGTGGACGGTGGCGCCGACGTTAGCCAGCGGAATGGAGACTTACTTCACATTGCTGTTGAATCCTCGGATCATGAGACTCTGCAGGTTTTACTTCTCGGATTTCCCTCCCCCACTGTTCTATCTACCTGTGTACCGCTAGCGATGAACCTCAACGACGCTCAACGATACAAAATCCTCCATATGCTCCTTCATGCCGGTGCTCGCGGCGACGAGATATCCCAAGCACTTGTCGACAGCGTTGATGGTAAACCATCGGGCTGCGAGCTAGCCTCACTGCTGCTTACGACAGGCGAGGCAAATACAGGCTACAATAACGGCGAAGCCTTCAAGCGGGCGATCGGCTGCAGCAACATTGACTTCCTTGAGCTGCTTGCGCAGTACAACCACCTCACTGACTCGGACTTCTGCTCGTGCCTGTTGACCGCGATTGACCTCCTCCAACGCGACAGAACGCGACTCGAGAAAATCCGCATTTTGCTCATGAGCGGCCCAGATATCTCGGGAACTACAGGAACGGCCGCTCTGCGCCACGAAATGGAAGGCTTGAAGCGGCGGTCCGAAACGACTCTCGGCGTGCTACATATGCTTTTAGAAGCTGGGGCCGACGTCGACTATAACCAAGGCCAAATACTTGTCGACGCCATCCAGCTGGACATGTTCGCGTGCTTCGAGCTATTCCTGAACGCCAACCCTTCGTTTCAGTCTCTCGAGCTCGCCTTTGACAAAGCTCTGTTCTACGCGTTTCCAATCGAAGACCGAGCGCTCGATACGAGATACCTAGAAGAACTTCTTGCAACTGGCCTGCCGCAGCCGACACTTGACAAGGCTCTTCTACATACCACAGATAAGCAGAACGATGATCTGGTAATTCTTCTTTTGAGACATGGTGCATCCGTTAACTACGACGACGGCGCGGCAGTGCGTAAGGCAATCCAGAAGTTGGATATTGGCTTGCTGGCCCATCTGCTAAGCCACGAACCCACCGAGGCCACTTTGAACAGTGGCTTTGGCCTGAGCATGGCCATTCACGATATAGGAGCAAAATACCAGGCGTATGAACTTCTGCTTGTGGCTGGGCCAGTATCACAACGGCTTCTTGATGAGGCTCTCGTTGCAGCTGCAGATGCCGGATGGATGCAGGCGTCTACATGTGAACTGTTGCTCAAGCACAAGGCTTCTCCTAACTACGCCAGTGGCACGCCGATATGCCGCGCCATCAAGTCTTCTAATTACCGCGTCGATCTCACAAGAATGTTCCTTCTGTATAATGTATCCGAAGAAGCTGTGGCAGCGACATTAGCCTGTGCTTTCGATGCACTTCAAGCTGAGACACGTGTTGCTACTATGGAACTTGTCCTTACAGCTCACAAGCCACAACAAATTATTGATCAACTACTTCTTAAGGCAGTAAGTTATCCTACCCATCGTACTCCGTACATATGAGACTAACATCCTCTAGGTCCACGCGCCCTATTGCGACGCCAAACTCATCCAGTGCCTATTGAAAGCCGGGGCGTCAGTCTTCTACCAAGGGGGCGAATGCATTCTTCACTCGGTCATGATAAACGATGTAGAGACGCTGCGCCTTCTCGAACCTTACTTCCACGGCCACTCCGGCATGTCCGAGATATTCATGACGGTATGGGGCAATGGAAAGCGAGCCAACTCCCTGCAGGAGAAGGACGTTCTATCGATTCTGCTTGCCGCCGGCGCGTCCGGAGAACCCGTCAGTATGGCGCTCTTAGAGAGTGTCAAGACTGTTTCGTCCACACCGGCTGGGCTTTCCTTTATCAGCAATCTTCTCAAAGCGGGCGCGGACGTGAACTACAGCGAAGGAGCTAGTCTTATCGAGGCCTCAATGCAGGGTAACGCGCGTCTGCTCAAGGAGCTACTCGCCTATGGTCCTCGTCGAACCAATATGACTCGCGCTTTCCCGCTTGTGTTTAAATCTGGTGTTGATAGCCAAGGTCTGCGGGAAATTGCCGTTGCCTTCTGCTCCCACGCATCCTCTCCGGATCTGACTTGGGAGCACCCGACTTGTGGGCCCATCCTTTGGCAAATGTTGCAGACCTATCCCAATGAGCGCGAACTGCTTCAGTACTTGGTCGATAAGGGCTGCACGGTTGATCCAATCGTCAAAGCAAAATTCCCGCTCTCGCAAGTCGAGGAAGACGCATCGTTACTTTGCTGGGCGCTCGCTAAGGACAAGGGTGCGCTCAAGGAGGACGTCATCGATATTCTCGTTGCTGGGGGAGGTATGTCAACAATTCCCTCCTTCATGATCAAGGCTAACTGTACTAGCAAACGTGAACTTCCAATCGGCTCAGTCTCAAAGCACGCCCCTGCAGCTCGCGATTCTCAGCTCGCGCAGCAACACCATCGCCACACTTCTACGCTTCAACGCCGACCCGTCCCTCGAATCTAACGGCATATCCCCATTGGCCTTAACCGCTTCAATCGGTGACGCGAAAATTGCCCGCCAAATTGTCACCGCGGGCGCTGCTCCCGGCGACGGCGCACTTCACGAAGCAGCCCGCATGGTCAACCTTAGCGTCTTACAAGTCCTACTGATCGAAGGCAAACAGCGTGACTACCCATGCTCGCGATTCCAAGGACGAACAGCCCTGGCCGAACTCTGCCTCTCCGGCGGAAACAGACCCGTCAGCCAAATCAAAGCCGCGATCGCGCTCCTCAAAAACAACGGCGACGTAAAGCGCAAGTCGCGCGGAAAGTCAGCCTTGCACTTCGCCCTCGACAACCCAAACGCTATCCTCGTCACCCAGGCCGTTCTCGACGTCTTGATGAGCGAACACATAAACGCCGACTTCAACCTCTTCGAAGAGGGCCGACTCCGATACTCCCCGCTGGCATACGTCTCACGCGGCCTCAACACGGCGCCGCCCGAACAACGCGCCGGCCTCATCGACCTACTGCTCGAATTCGAATGCCGCGACCGCTACTGGGCCGTTGACGGCGACCAGCCACCGGACATGGTCGGCGCGCCCGACGAAATCACCCGCGCGATCGCATCCCAGCGCCAGCGCCAGCGCACCATCGCGGAAGAACAGGAGGACCACCAGCGCCGCTTGCTGCAGATGCGCGCCACGCAGGACCAGGAACTCGCCGCCGTGCGAGCCCGTCACGATCTAACGATCGAGAACTCCCGCGCCCTCGCAAGCGAAACGGCACGCATCGAGCACGAAACGGCCTCCCGCCAGGCAAGCCTCGCTTCGCAGCGCTATGACGCCGAACTCGCATACATGCGGCAGGTTACGGACCTTGCAAACCGGCGCAAGGATGACTCGAATCTCCGCGAGATCGAGCACCGCCGGAACCTGGCGATCGCGGAAAAGGCGCACCGCGACGAGACGTATAACATCGAGAAACAGCGCCGCGAGGAAGCTTATCATACCGAACGTCAGCGCCGCGAGGAAGAGGCGGCATCTGTGGCAAGACGCGAGCGCCTGCTGACGAGTGGATATGAGGACCGCGCGAAGATCGATCGTGATCGTTATGCGGAGCAGATGCGGCTCTTTGAGCAGCAGAAGGCTATCATGGAGATGAATTCAAGGCCCAGGGTTGTCACGCAGCAGCAGATCTCGTATGAGCCCGATTCGTTGGATTGATCTTCTTCTCTCTTCATTTGGCCCCCAATTGTGTTGTTTCAGGGTATGTTGGTCATATTAGCGATTCTTGTTCGATACCTAGGGATAGTTGTGCATTTTGAATTTACTTCGGCCTGTTAATGCTACATTACATACATACCTATCTAGATACGTCCCGTTACCTGATCTGTTTCCTTGGTGACAGCCTACTTGGAAGTGCATAGCCTCCTCGCTGCCCCATCAGCTGAGGGTAGTTAGATGGCTATCCACACCTTTCAGCTGCACGTCCACGTAGCGTAGGTATCCACAATACAGGTCTCGACTAACTATAAAGCAGTCTCTCTATTTAGCTGGAGGCATAAATACTTCCCGGATCAACCTCACTGCTGCAATAATTCTCGAAACCCTGTGGTATCTATCCTCTACTCCAATTCCCCTCACTCTACAGCCAAACCACCAACCCTGAACATGAACAGCACAATGTCAACACCACAACCCAACCCCCATCTACGAACCCCAACCCTCGGCACGCTCAGCACCGCCATATAAGGCGGAAACATAAAAAACATCGTCGTCCTCGTCGGCGCCGGGCTCTCCACCTCCTCCGGCCTCGCCGACTTCCGCTCCCCAGACACAGGGCTCTACACCAAGCCCAGCGCCCTCCAACTGCCGTACCCGGAAGCGCCCTTCCACATCTCGTACTTCCGGCACACCCCCGAGCCCTTCTAACTGCATCGCGCACGGCACCCGCGGAACGCAAAGCCCGGGGTCGGGCACGCGTTCCTGGCCTTCCTTGAAAAAAAGGGGATTCTGCGATACGTATTCACGCAGAACGTCGATGGCCTTGAGCGGGATGCAGGTGTGAGTGAGGATAGAGTGAGTGCTGCATGTTCACGGGACCTGGAAAGATCAGCATTGCGCTGAGCCGGGGTGTGGGGCGAGCTACCCCAGGGATCTGATCAGGAGGTTCTCGGCGAAGCGGATTTGCTGCTGGTTTTGGGCACGAGTCTCAAGGTTGCGCCGTTGAGTGAACTGCCGCGCTTGGTGGACGGGGATGTGCCCCGGTTGCTGGTAAATCGGGTGGTGGTTGGGGATTTCGGGAAACGGGAGAGAGATGTTCTGCTTCTTGGGGACTGTGATAAGGGGCTGAGGGGGTTTGCGAGGGAGCTTGGCTGGGAGGAGGAGCTTGAGGAGGTCTGGAAGGAGGCTGTGGCGCGGAAGGAGGTTGAGTTGAAAGAAGATGATTGGGATGATGGGGATGCGCCGACAATCGAGGAGTGTGTGGTGAACGCGGCGGAGAAGATGAATATGCGGATGGGGGTAACGGAGGGCCGTCGGCGTATGCTAGAAGGGCATTTGGGAAATAAGCTTGCCGGTATTACGACGAAACGGACATAGTAAAGACATGGGGTTGATCATATGAGGTAGTCTTTTCGGAGTCTGCCTTCTTGAACGCACGAGGTCAATATGCAACTTGAGCAATAGAGTAAGCCCTAATCGACCTTTTGTTAGTCCGCCTTCGTCTCCCAAGGTCCCTACCTGTTTCCCTTATGCCGATCGAAGGCATCCGGTGGGGTTTCCGGGATTAAAGGACCTTGGGGGTTGGCGTGATGCTTAAATCAACAGCCAATCCCCAGAAACTTCCTTTTCTATCACATACCGCGTCCCAACATCTGCCGACCGCTGCCGAAAGCCATTATGGCTCAGGGGTAAGCCGGGAGCAGACTGCACACGGAAGGATTGCATCTGCTATCAGTGAAACAAGCTGCTTGGTGATGATATCAGTGGATAGGAAAGTTCAGGGACCCAACTATCCCAGATCTATGGCATCTTGTTAAATTGTGTGCTGATAAACCCTGCGATCAGCGGTAGAACATGCAACATCGGGGCTTAGTATCGGGAAAGAGAATAACGACATAAATGAGCTGCGAATGACCGACCAAGGCCGCAAGATCCGACTGCGGCAAAATGCGTCGCAGCGTGTTCCTGGCAAGTCGGGCTTGCATTGAATGACAAGGGTACTCTGAGTTGAGGACAGGCATTTCTGTGAGTCTTACTGCGGGGTATGTGCCAGAAGGAACAATAATTTCAATTTGAGCTGAGAAGATCAGCGAGCCCGAAGACATCTCGTGAGGAAACCGCCAGACATCGGACTGCGCGAGCTCAATCTCAGCCCAGTGTGGCCGGTGGCCAGCTGCGCTCCCTTCTTCTCGGACCCATCCGTATACAAAGGGGCCTCGGGAATTGAGTAACGCTTAACAGCGGCCGAGCGCTCAGAGGCGGGCATCGCTGGACTGGAACGACTGCCACCAAAGCTCAAGATGCAAAGACGCTAGTGTCTGCAGGCACGCAGACAAATACCTGGATTAAGCAGGTGGGCGTCGCAGTGTTGCATTGCGGAAAGTCGGGGTTGGGGTTTTGACATCCGCGCACTTTATCACGAACTGGAAGCATGATACGATATTAAGGCAGGGTCTGGACCGGTGGCAAGCTGCAGGAGGAAACAGATCATCCCGTCACTCGGTTCTGAGCTGAGCTATGAGGGGAGACGGAAACAGAGACGGGGGAGGCTGGGAACTCTCCCAAACAGACCAGTTGGTATTGAAATCTCTAACCTTCGCCAGATTAATCCGATGGACCTGTGTTTTCCGCCTGCGAGAAGACTTGCCAGCAGGGAAAAGCAAGATAGGGCCTTGTGATGATACCGCTTGGGGTACAGTACCCCTCTTCTTGGCTGTAACCTCCACCCGCGATCCGGCGCACGCGATCTGGCGCTTCGATTGGCATCTGCAGCACAAGACGCCGGCTCTTATCTGCCTTGGCGCTGTTGCTGTGATTGCCAAGCTGCTTGGCCCAGGGACGCGATGTAACGGGACGCGGCGCCGGATTGACTGATCTGCATACATCGTTGCCAGCAGCGGTGGCGCGATGTTTGCGACGGCCACGGGTTAAGAGGTTGGGTTGGGTTATAAAAGGGACGGAGCTCCCGGGCAGAAACAACCAGAGGATCAGGGATCAGCACCGAGTAGCAATACCTAGTGCCCAACCAGTGCAGCCATGAAGTCGATTCTCGCCCCAGCTCTCTCCCTTGCCTCGCTGGCTTGGGCCGCGAAGCCGAAACCCCTTGTTACGCCGGTACGTCGACAACCCTGTGTTACCGTGCGTTGTAATTCAAACTGATCAGCTGAATAGGAAGCTCTCCAAGACCTCATCACGCTCGACGACCTCCTCGCCGGCTCGCAGCAGCTCCAGGATTTTGCATACGCTTACCCAGACCGCAACCGCGTGTTCGGTGGAAAGGCCCACAATGACACCGTGAACTGGCTGTATCGCGAGCTCAAGCGGACCGGTTACTATGATGTCTACAGACAGGAGCAGGTGCACTTGTACAGTAACGCCGAGGAGTCGCTGACCGTCAACGGGGAGTCCATCGACGCCCAGACCATGACGTACTCCCCAAGTGCGAACGCGACCGGTGCTGAGCTCGCTGTTATCACCGGGCTTGGGTGTGGCCTAGCAGACTTCCCTGCTGATATTGCCGGCAAGGTCGCCCTCATCCAACGCGGAAACTGTACGTTTGGGGAGAAGTCGGTGTACGCCGCTGCTGCTGGTGCCTCGGCCGCGATTGTGTACAACAATGTTGAGGGCGTTGTCGCTGGAACTCTCGGTGCCGCGCAGAGCGAACTCGGCCCGTACGCCGGTATTGTGGGCATCACACTAGCAGACGGCGAGGCCTTGATTGCGCTTGCTGAGGCGGGCCCTGTTACTGTCGACCTGTGGATCGACTCGGTGATGGAGAACCGCACAACGTACAATGTTATTGCCCAGACCAAGGGCGGCGACCCTAACAACGTCGTCTCGCTAGGTGGCCACTCGGACTCCGTTGAAGCCGGCCCTGGTATAAACGATGACGGCTCCGGAATCATCTCCAACCTCGTCATTGCCCGTGCCCTTACCCAGTTCACCACCAAGTACGCTGTGCGTTTTGCGTTCTGGACGGCTGAGGAATTCGGTCTGCTGGGAAGTGAGTACTATGTGTCGTCGCTGTCACCTGCCGAGCTCGCCAAAATCAGACTGTACCTGAACTTTGACATGATCGCCTCGCCCAACTACGGCCTCCTTCTGTACGACGGAGACGGATCCGCATACAACCAGACGGGCCCCGCCGGCTCCGACGCCATCGAGAAACTCTTCTACGACTACTTCCAGTCGATCGGCCAGGCGACGGCCGAGACCGAGTTCGACGGCCGCTCCGACTACGAGGCGTTCATCCTCAATGGTATCCCGTCTGGTGGTGTCTTTACCGGCGCAGAAGGGGTCAAGACTGAGGAGGAGGTTGCGCTTTGGGGCGGCGAGGCAGGTGTCGCGTACGACGTCAACTACCACCAGGAAGGCGATACCTTTGACAACCTCAACACTGAGGCGTACCTGCTCAACTCCAAGGCCACTGCGTTTGCGGTCGCGACGTACGCGAATGACCTGAGCACGATCCCAGAGCGCAACATTACGACGGCTGTGAAGCGGTCCCATGTGAGCGGCCACATGCACCGCCGGACTATGCCCAAGAAGCGCCAGACTGTGCACCGGCATTCTGCAAAGGGGTGTCTGCATGACCGGGAGGCACTGTAGACGAAGGGTTCCCAAGGGAAATGAGTTCTCGGATGAAGCCATGAATCATGTTGAAAATAGCGCATCATATCACATTTGTATGACAAAATAGCACGCAATACAATGCAATGCAGTCGAACTTCTCAGCCCTCCCGCCGTAACACCTTTCTCCCCGTCCCGTTGTCACTCCCGCTCCAGCTCGCTCAGTTCGCCTCCGTTATCGCGTGTTTGTTTTAGAGAATTTCGCAACCGGATAGTCAGTTCGAACCCTTGGGCGGGTATTGTTTCCCGTCGCGCTCGACCTTGGGCTCGCAGGTGCAGCGTTCGCTCTCGGGGACGGAGTCGAGGACTGCGGGGATGTGGGCGCCGCAACCCCACCAGGTGGTTTTTTCTAGCGAAGGAGGTGTCAGCTTAGGACCAATGGATGGGGTGAGTGGGCGTACGGCAGCTTGAGCAGGTGGCCTTCATGCACATTTTGAGGGCGATAGAGATGACTTGATGGAAGGTCAGAGGGGAGATGAGAAGAAGAAGAGAGAGGCGGGGAGTTAAAGATAAAGTCGGGTGGGGCGGCAGAGTCGCCGTTTCCCAGCTCCCCGACCCCGAGACCCCGAACAAGCCCAGACAGCACATCCTGCAATTAGTTAAATGCGATTGCAGTGTGCCATCGCCGGATGATGCGGACTGTCTTACTCTCTAATGCTTGTTCATTATGACGCAGTACAGAGACTTCTTTCTTCAGTAGTTCAGATGCCAGTGTGCCATATCCAGCATATCAACATATGCCACCAACTAAAACCTCAAGGCGGTGCTCCTGCCGAACCAGCATAAGCATCGAAATTGCGGATGGTTCTCCCATGAATACGTATATACTCCTGACAATTTAAACAAGGGTCTTTCACGCGCTTCCAGACCTCACCATTCAACCTGTCGTCATAGGTGGGCCCCTGCACAGATTTCCACTGGAGCGCAATCCCGTGTACGTTCTCACATTCACCACCATATCCCCTAATGTGTGGTACGTCAGGCAAACTCATCTGCAAAAAATTTCCACATTGGGATAAAGGGCTATCCATACCTCGTGAGATGCGCGAATGGATATGTCTCAGCACAGTTGCCAAGAGGCGTTTGTGCCCAGCCGCCTGCCCTGGTTCTTGGGTTATCTCGAATGTCGTAACCATACAAGCCCAGACTCTCAGTGTCTAGCAGGTAAAGTCGGGCGGTTTGAAGCATCCTGGGCCACGGATCCGTGAGTTGGGCACTGGGATGGAACCCGCTCAACGTCGCACCCAAAAAGAGCTGCAATCGTCCACCCAGTGCCGGAACCCAGCTGCAACTGTACATATAGGGAACACTTTCCGAGCCAGCGATCACACGATATCAGCGGGCATACATCGCGGTCAGGGAAGGAAAATATTCCGCTTGTTGGCTCCTTGGGGGGCAGGTCCCAGAGAGGATATGAATAATCCTAAGAGGTGGTAACTGCACTAGTATGGTACATCATGGTGCCACAGCCGGGAAATCCTGAACTTGCTAACCGTGCCAGCATGCCCCGCTGTTTGTGCTGCCGGGCTAGCTATTCTCATATGGACTGATTAGGTCTAAGCGCAGGATGAAAGAAAGTGCCTCCATCTGGCGGGCTGCAGTCCAGAAAACATCATGATTAGTTTCTTCATGGACACTGGCTATATTAAGAAAGATACTCACCTTAGGCAGTCAATCTGGGCCAATGTGAAGCGCAGATCTGGCCCTGCGGTCTGGCTCGCTCCGTAACCGGCGGGCTTGTTTGCTGCGTCGTTAAAACACTGAATGTCTATTTCTTAGGTCAATAAAGCAAACAGGACTCGGCATGAACTTGTTAATCGCGTACCTGATTGCGATTTCAGCCATACGCAGTTCGAGGATCCAGACGCCCGTCGCAAGTTGTCAGGATTGGCTCTACGAAAGGAACGGCGGAAGCCGGTCATTGAATCGCGTGGGCCATTGATACTGTTGCGACTTCAAAAAAATGTTTCAAGTGATAGGGAGATTAGGAAGACCTTGAGGACTTGCGAATGCTTGGTTGTATCAACATAGTCACTGGTTTTGGAAGAGCAGTAGTTAGTAGAATCTCTAATAACACAAGAAAAACTTTTGTTCCATGTCTTACCTTGTGCTTGACAGGCTTCGCTCACTTCGACTCCCCAGCACTGCTCCTAAATAAAGCGCTTCATTCTAAAATCATTCCAGTCACCGTTCTTGATCCATTCCACGATCTCCGCTTCAGTGGTAGGCCGCGTGATTACAGCGCAGATTTGCGAAATGTAGTTGCCCTGGTAGAATTTCCCACCGGCTTCGAAAATGATCCCCCCGTCGTCGGGTTGGCAGAGGATGGGCCGGCCAGTAGGTAAACCGCATTGCTTGGCAAATGTTTGGCCGTAGCTGTTTTCACCATCCCATTCGTCCATCTCGGCGGGATCGGAGGTCCAGTTATTGGGATAGTAGAGGGACTGCAGAGTTGATCAGTATATGAGGTAACCTTGAGGAGGAATCTTGGCACTGCATTTTGATTCCCACTTATAAAGTGAGTCTGAACAAGGCAGCGCCAATCTTACCGCCGCCGGACCGTGCGCGAAATGCGAGACCAAGAGGCCACTGTCGCGGCCTGGGGCGAGGAGTGGAGAGGCTCTTACTTTGTCTGTCATTGCGAGTTCTAGTTCTAGTTCTGGAGATGGAAAATGGAAGGGTAGTGATGATGTGGTGATGAAGCTTGGTTTGTCTCTCCTCACATATTCCAAGTTATATGTCTGGGTCCGATCACGTTCGTTGGTAGACATGCGAAAGTCGACCGAATACACCCTCGATCTGAGATTACCTGAGTTGTGGTTTGGTATTAAGTGGGACAAGATCTATTAGCCTCATCAGATGTGGTCTTACTAGTGTCTCTTATGATAGAGATCATATTACTCACCATATGGGCTTCTTCAAGTCGGTGAAAGCTGTGTTTTCCTCGTGCATCCGAAATGGGACTAGCGCCAAGAGTGTTTGGCTACCTGGGATAGCTGCTCGCTCTCCTCACCCACTCAGTCGACTTGAAGACTGAGCTTGGACTTCTCTCTCAGACACCGAGGCTCTAGAGATTATTAATACGAGCGATGTGAGTCCTTATGCCATTAACTGTCACTTAGTTGCAACCGCGAGGCCTGTCTGACACCGAGATCCCAGATCTAGATTCACCTCTCAGCATAACACGGGCTTGATTTCGAACTATTCTTCGCTGCTTTCCGGATACACTTTCTTTACCAGTGAATGGTTCTCATATCCACGCAATAACCCATTGCTCCTGGATTACGGGGTGGGTCTGGCACCGCGATCCCCCATCTAGATTCACCCCGGGTCGATAACACTAGATTGGACCGACACAGTTCCCCTTTCCATCCAGAGACTATCGGCATATAAGTCGGTAAGTCTCCAGCGTCATCCAGCGACGGACATTGATCCAGATATATGGCACTAGACTAATATTGCATTACTACGACTAGGTCCCATGCCGGAAACCTGTCTGAATACTGACCTCTTGCCCGAAACTCCGAGGGGGAATACTGGGCTCAGATGAGTGGTATTTCCTTTACTCTTCCTTGTCAATAGTAGAGATCTCAAACTAACAATGACATCGTATTCCCAGGCTCATTCCTCTCTAGATCAACATACACCGACACGAATGCCTCAGACGTAACCGCGAAGATGGGCAACGACCAGTCATCGCCCTTCCCCCAGCAACCTGGACCATTCTGCGTTCTCTCTGCCCACGGTCAGCATGATCCCATGAGGGAAGCCCACAACGTATGCGTACCAGAGAAAATTTCGACGAGCTTCGTATGGCGGAGCATAATCTAGACGCGGTTTGGGGTGCTGTCGACCAAACTATGTGCACCGAAGCTGGTAGGTACCCAAGTATCTGGCTAGGCACCCATCTTGTCACAGGCATCTTCAGCCTCTCTCATTCTCGATTTACACCTTTTCGTCCATGTATTCATCAATCCTTCACCATGTATCGGAATAGCGATGTCGTAGCTGTAGTAGTAGTATCACCGTCGTCTGGTAGTCCATTTCGTTGTTGCATCATCGCGCCATCGCTAATAATTGTGTGATATGACCACTCGAGCTTATTGCTGTGACTAATGTTGATGTTGATGTTGATGTTGATGAAATTGAGGCTACGCTGGTCTTACTAACTATAGCATCGAATACGAGGTAGATGGCAAGGCGATTCCCAGGTCTCAATCATCGATTCAGCGGCTAGGCTGCTGTGCAAGGAAGGAAGCCTCGGAAGGGTACCTGGAGGGAAGCACCGGAGCAGTATCCCACCATCAACCGGCCTCACCCTCCTTGCCTAACCCCGCTGGTCTGCAATCGCCAATCCCGATAACCTCGAACCACCATGATCATCCTTGATTCCATCTCTCCATTCGCAACAATATGCCAACCAATGTATGCAATGCCAAAGCCGAACCTAGCATCCAGCTGACGGCTGGACGAGTTCAGAACCCACCAGGGGGCGGGAATGTCAAGGGACTCTTAAGACACCGACTACACGGCCATATTCTATAAGAAGAACAAGGGTAATGTCCGCCTCCTCACGCCGGAGAACGCGGCAAAGCTTCTTCTTAAAAACTTCTGGTGTCTACTCAACCAAACATGGTGGATCTCTTCTCATTCATCTCGACAAGGCGACGCTGTCGCAGGCGAGTACGATGGGCATTTTCAAAGACGTCAGCTTGACCAAGGACGAGTACATTTACCTCTTCCCAGTGTTTTATGCCGGCTATCTCTCTGCCTTCTGGCCAAGCGCTTGGCATTCTCGGTGACTTGGGCACAAATATTTTGCTACTGGCTCGTTGTTCCTGTGGGCTCTTTTGATTGGCGTCCATCCAGCTGTCAGGGCAGGAAAGCAGATGATGGTTGTGCGATTTCTGTTTGGAACGGTAAGCTCCCTCTCTGAAATCCGCCTTGTCAGTTGCTAAACCTATAGACCGAGTCCCAAATCGTTCCCTCAACGGCGCTTATTGACCAAGCGTCCTTCCCACCAACACAGACCCCCAGCGTTCTGTTGATCTAGTGGGCGCTTGGCAGTATGGCTGATGCTCTCCTCACAATGGTGGCCTACAAGCTGATCCTTGACTCTAACTTGGGGGCCCTTGCGAGTTGTATCAGTTCTTGGAGGTGGCTTCACAATAATTTGTGCGGCTTTGACGCTGGCGGTCTTCGTGCCTCTCTTCCTGTTCCTGCCCAATACGCCACTCGATGCCAAGTGGCCTTCTGTCAAGGAAAAGGTACACACGATTGAAATTATCCGCGACACTCATGCTGGTGTCCCAGATTCTACATTCAAGTGGTCGCAGGTGCGAGAAACGCTTACAACTTGAAAAGTTGGCTGTTCATGTACGATTCCCGACCACCTGCAACAGAAACCCTAAGCACCTCTAACTCTATCCTTTTCAACCTCCACATGTTCTTCAATGAGCTCCCTAATAACACCTCACAACAGCTACTCCTCATACTTGTCGGCTTTGGCGTCACGCCTGCTGATAGCGCTCTTTTCAATATCGTCAACCTGCTTGGGCCTCGTCCTCGTGCTAGGCTCAGCATCTATCTTGTACGCCACTAAACTTGGCACCGGATACACATGTGCCATCTCATATATCCCGTGCCTGACGGGCGGCATTATTGAGGTAAGTCCAGCAAGCTTTTATGTGCATATATTAGTTCCGTCGGCTAACGTGTCGGAATCGACCGGCTTAGCTGGCTTCACCTTGGTCGAACAAGGTCGCCCTCGTTGTCGGAACCCAAATTTCTACATTCAAGCCATCTTACCTCCTTGGCCTCAACTGGGCTGGGACAACAACAACGGGACAGACAAAGAGGCTAACGCTCATGACCTCTTGCGTTATTGCCGCGGCAGTGGCGAATATGACCTCGCCCGAGTAGGTGCATACCATATACCAACCTCGAACCGGCACGCGAACTCTACCATCTCCCACTTATGCTACCTAGGGTTGATGAAATCCAGATTCTGGCAAGAGAAGTACCAATCACGCTACGTCCTGCGCTGGGATTTTATGACCGCCTTCTAGTTCATGTCACCCTCCATGTGTTTTATCATCCGGCTCCACCTGCGACGAGAGAATCCTAGACGACAAACATTACTCGCAGAGGCCACTAATGAAGGCCGGGATCTTAACACAAAACCCTCGACACGGAAAGTGAGATACTGAAAATCGACGAGAATGATTTGAACAACAGTGATCGCGAAAATGTGAGGTTTGTGTATCCGTTGTGAGAACCCCCTTCTCACCCTCGATCTCGGTTTGCCTTTCCACGGGACTGATGCCTAGATCCCGACAACAACTCGAGCGCCCTCTGAAGGTCTATGGTGCCGTTAGCCGTGGCCGTGGGGTTTTATGCTCACCCGGCAACCGCGGCTCGCTGGCTGCGGAGCGGGTGGGTCACTCTTCAGGACTGAGTTAAGGCTTCCTCCTCGTACTTTGTTGAAACAAAACAGTCGCCAATATCATCATTCATGTTGGGCCTCCCCATTATTGAACACCTCATCCCAACTACAATGTGAAACCGCGAAGGAAATAGGACACGAGCTGTTAGCATTTGACCTCAGTGGCCAAACTTTCCATCACCGCTATTTCATGGCCGTCGACCTGGGCCTTTTGTGGCGCAGAAAAGCGAAGACTAGCGGCAGACGTGGAAAGCCGCGGAATCTCTCTATATATTCGTGGTGATTTCCGCCGATCGTGGGCGACGCTTTACGATGAAGATGAAATGCCTGTTTGACATCTCTTATTTTTAAGTTGCGGATGCACAAGCGCCACTGTTTGAATGGCAATCGTGAACGCAATGTCGAAGGAGACCGAGAATCTCGACATCTTTGAGCTTCCACCATTTCACCACGCGCAGACTGGACAGAGATTTAGAAAACCTCTGCTATACGCAGCCCACGCCGCAAAATGGATATCAAACATTTACTTCTTTGCCCGCATAGCGATACTTTCCGGCGCAGCGAAGTGGTCATGGCAGATGTTGCTGATGGTGACCGTTGAGTGGGTTTCAACCTGTAGGTTCACAGATGTCGCTGGAAGTTGGCCCCAGATTTGCTGACTGTCGGTATAAACCAAGACGGCTTTCGCCTGAACCATCTCTCCACCATCGGCGCGGGCTGGAAAGCACAGTCACCGCGGTCACGACTTCGGCTACGCGGGACAACGCAGAACTTGCCCACGGTTGATGTCTTCATTCCCACATGCGGCGAGCCTTTGGATGTCGTTCTCGACACGATTCGTGCAGCTTGTACCCTGGACTACCCGGCATCGCGGGTCCGGGTCCTTGTGCTAGACGACGCCGGATCAGTCGTACTCCAGCAGGCAGTGGAGGACTTGCAGTCAACCAGCTATCCCAACCTGACTTACAACACGCGCACATCCCAATGCACCGCCGATACAAAGGGTCAGGTATTCGCCAAATCCGGGAATTTAAATTACGCCCTCTTCACCCTGCAGCAAGACCCAGCCTTCCAGCCGCAGGCAGAATATTGCGCCGTCCTTGACGCAGACTGCATGCCTTCCCGAGACTTCCTCCGAGCAACGTTACCACACCTCCTCCTCAACCCAGTCGCCGCGCTTGTCACAACTCGGCAGTACTATTACAACCTCCCCAGACAGGATCCTCTATCTCAATCGCGGCTCCATTTCTATGCCTGCCAGAACGCCGAGCTTGACACGCGCAATTGCGCCATCGACGCTGGTTCAGGTGCTCTCTTCCGAAGGGAGGCCATTGCGAATGTCGGCGGTTATCCGACATACTCATTCTCCGAGGACTGGCAGCTTTCGCTCATACTCAGAGACAAGGGTTATCAGGTACTGCAAGTCGAAGAGCCGTTACAGTGGGGCACTGTGCCCAGTTCGTTGAAGGGTCATATTGCGCAGCGCGATCGATGGAATATTGGACATTCGCAGCAGATTAAACTTCTCTTTCCCAGTGTCAGCAGAGAGTGGGGCTTCGGGGGTAAGCTAGGCCTCGACATAGGAATGGACGGACTCGGAATCGTATGGGGCTTGGTCCGGTGTGTTGTTGGGCAGTGGGGTATTCTCATCCTGCTGTTCCACATGCTGCCCGGCCAGACGCTTATCCCCGTCTCTGCGGATGATGGCTGGATGGATCGCCTGCAGATCATACTTGCGGTTGCGCACATAGCCTCGATATGGCTCTACGGTTGGTTGCAAATGGCGAGTACGGGGTACCGAGTCTCGCTGTTCCCGCACCTAGAGAATAGTTGGCTTGCTGGACGTGAGTGTTCTCCCAACTCAAACCCCCGATCCTATCTGAATAATCTAACGCTCCCTTTAGAGCATCTATACGGAATCCTCAAGTTCTACTGCGTCACCAGCAAGCCGAAAGAGGGGTCGTTCGTAACCGGTAGCACTGCAAACTCTTGGAATCAGAACCAGAACCAGCAACAAAAGGGCGCGGCCGCTGCCGAGGGCGTAATCCCTAGCGCTGACGGTCCTACCATAAAGCCCCTTCTTTCGACGCCTAGCTATCGCAAATCCGTGCGGGAAATGATGGGCTCAGGAGCAGTCCTCAGCACTATCCTGTGGCTTCTTTTGACAGCTAGTGGAATAGTCCTATTTTCCACTGAAATCGCGCGCGACGCCACTCCTAGTGGGCCGGGGATACTCAGCTTAGCCGGCGTCTTCTACCCTCCTTTCCTTAATCTCTTCTATCTCACAATCACAAACGCGTGGGTTGGAGTGTCTTGTCTACTCAACCCGCCAGTGTATCCGAAGCGTGGACAACAAATGGAGGAATTACGAACGCATCCTGGGACGTCGTTTCCTCGAGTTGAGGTTCGTGAGGCGGTCGTTGGTCATACGTTTGGAGGCAAGGGAGCTTCGGTGGTTACTGGAGTTGCGATGGCTTTGCTGGCGATGATGTTGATGGTCGTGGCGTTCCTGTAGAGCGATTGTTTTGTCAATAAAACTGTCCTAACAGTACATATTTTTATGGTGGGTGATCCGTGTGACCTCGCTCAGATGCTCGCTCACTTCTCCACGAATGCCGAGCAAGAGGCCAGATGCGCTAGCGGCTCGAATGCTCCCTTGAATCAACACCTGATATGAACATATGTATTAGCGGTCCCCAATGTCCAATGCTTTGGTCGGAGGCTAAATAACTGGTTAAAGCGAATAGACCACATCAAAATTCGTGGCTTATATCACATCCGACATATTGGAGTAAGGGCACCTACTCCGGAGTAAGTAAGCGAAATGCAACTAGAGCTTCCCATTCGACCATTGGATCCAGCCAACCCGGTCCTTGAAATGTCAGTGCGCACGCAGATCTCCCGAACGCGCATGGCCGTCAAAGTTCTCGGCCCTGGCCGCCTTTCCGCAGAGGCACTCAAGTTCCCCACTCGCGGTCTCGTCCTTGACATCTTGAGACGTGACCTTGCGCAGGAACCTGCCGACCTAGAGACCCTGTGCGGAGCAGACGGTCTTGCGGGTGGGCAGGACGTGTTTTGTTTCGATTACCTGAGAGTCGGAGGTCAGTCACGGCAGGGCAGGGCATCCCTGCGAGAATGATCTGGAAGTGTTAGAAAACAGGCGGAGGGGGTAAAGGCGCCTTATCACTGTATGAGAAAAAAGGTCATCTCGCCTAGAAACAGCGCACCGTAGGCAGTCATGTTATCAAGGGCATCGCGCAACCGTCTCGTAGTGATCGGGACATGCTCACTCGCATACTCATCGGCAAGCTTCCTCGCCTCATTCATCAAGTCGACAAGGATAACCTCGTCATCATGTTTCCACAAAACGCTCGCTACATCGGCCGTTGATAGACCGGAATGATTCAGCGACTGGTCGATAATCATCATCGCCTCCCTCTCAACCCTCGCGATCGTCGTGACGACAACAGCCGACAAGTCGGGCCCGTGCTGCGCCTGCGAGATTATGTCTACTAAAACCGTGAAAGGGTCCGCGGTGCTATCCACCACGATCGGGACGTCGGTTGGGCCAACAAACAGGCCGATTCCAATTTCGCCGAACAGCTGGCGCTTGCCTTCGCCGACCAACGCGTTGCCGGGGCCTGCGATGAAGTTATTTTACGGACGCTGGCGGTCCCGAATGTCTTTGCAACGATGGCTTGCACGCCGCCCAGGCTGTAGACTTCGTCCGCGCCGGCGAGGTGCATCGCTGCGACTGTTACGTGCGGGATTTTGACGGCTATGAGTGGTGTGCAGTTGATTATTTTCGGGACGCCCGCGACTTTGGCGGTTAGGATCGTTGTGTGGTCCGAGGCCAGGAGGGGGTAGCAGCCGTCGGGGATGTAGCTACCAATGTCAGTTTCTTTCTAGTGCTCAGGGGTTGTGACCATAATAAGCAACATAGGCGCTTACCGTGTTGATCAGGAGGTTCTTCTGGCCAAGTATAACGCCCTGCAATCCCTTAATAAATCCAAAGTCATACGTTTTTGGGTTTTCAAGAACACTCACGGGCTAGCTCTTGAACCGAAAACCCTTCATTAAATCCCTCTTCGCCCGCACAAAGGCCCGTTCATCGTTCTGCACCGTTTTTATATCCTCGATCGTTCGTTTGGGGCATTGTGCTATCGACGCCTGGATCTCAGCCTCAAAGAGCTTGAACGAGACCGGGGACCACTTCTCGAACTTCTCGGGAAACTTCCCTACTGAGGCAATCGTTGGCTCGCACCTCCAAGAACACGCTGTTAACGATTGAACTCATGTCGACGGGTGTGTGACGCTGCGGGATGTTCTTTCGATTTGAGGGATGTGGGAAATATTCTAGATGTTGGTTTTTCTAGGGCCAGCCCGTATAGTCCTAAGGTGCGTTAACTTGATGGACTGTCAGCATCCGATTTTAGATTTGGTCCTTCTCCAGGAAAGCGCTCCTACTTTACCTGCACAAAGCGAAGGCCTCCGCGTCTGCCCGTTCCACCCCGTCCGAATCCCGAGGCGTACAGCTCTCGAAGACGATTCCCTAATCGCCGCGAATTCCGCAGAGCTTGTATTCTTCCCGCACCTGTTATCGGCCTTCGTTGCCATGCTCTCAAAGCCGGTCGTACCCAAATTATGATTTGACGATCTGAATGGAATCGTGGGCGGGAAGGATCCGGGGTTAGGTAGTCCTTCGGACCAAATGCGGGACGGGGCCGCGGGGGTGGCTAGTACGTGAGGCGAAGACGATGCTTAGAACGGTCCATATTGAGATATGAAGTTCAGCACATTGTAGAGGTCAGGGTTCTCGCTTTCATCGTAAATAAATCAGGGAAGGTATTTGTCGGTCGCATCACAGCCGAGGGGAAGGCGGGTTGGGTGTCGTGGCTGATTTCGCGATCCACCAGCTTTTGAAATTATGTCGAAGTAAGCCAGGGTAGGATAGGGAGGCGTTTCTAGATGAATTATATAATGAGAAAAGACAGCTCTAAGGCCTCTGGGTTTATCGGTCAGGTACGAATGCACATAGTTAGGTGCAATGTGTGGATGAGATGGAGACTGGAACTCCAATCAGAGAAACCTAGAAGTTGTTGGCACCTTGGTGCCTGAGGTCTGAGGCCCACTTGATCAGGATGACACTGCTTCGCCGCTCAACGTGCAATCTCCATCGATCAGTAGGCGGACCCAAGCTTGAGATATTTCTTCCACATTTACGTTTCATAAAAACTATCATATAATATGCACTTGCAAGAATCCGAATGCCCCAACAACATGTAAATTGTAGAGGCTGTAGAGGCTGTCCGTAACTAGTACATCTACGGCCTTCCTCTGCACCCCCAACGGTTTTTGCAAGATGTACCGCTCTCTTAATGGCTCGTGCTATTCTAATTTCTGTATGATGATCGATGCTCTCCCCAGCCCAGGTCTATGATGTAGAGGCTCTAATCATTCAACCTGGACTCTAGGTGGATGGAAACATTACCCGCTTCTGGCAGTGGTAGGAAGAGTAGGGTAGGCTTAAAATATATATCTTACAGGCATCCAGTCTGGTTGAAGCAGGTTTTCATTATATCAAGGATGAGCACTAAGTACATGCCATAAGTAATCAAAGATCTACCACGTAGTAAATGTCCACTGGTATGCATCTTAGAAATCAGCTTCATGTAAATCATCAGCATGGTGAAGAGATTGGTGAAGAGCTTGATGAATGGGAGCGGCGGTCTTGGCAGGCCACAGCGGGCCGCTGAGTCATTGAGCTTCGCTGCCAACTATGGAAGGTTGCCGAAGATCCTCTTGCCATTCACAAAAACATCCCCTCCATCATGAGCCTATCTTGTTTCATCCATTCGAGATTCATCGTTTCTTATCTAGTCATCGCTCCTTTCCATCCAGAGGCCATGACCTTTTGTGCCGACTCAAATGCGACCGTGGATCATGCGAAAACCGTTAGGATTTTGTCACGAGATTCCGCGCCAGGTTGAAGATGATCCGCCGCGACTCCCGAACATCAGCCTCGTTACGACCGCGATGATCTTTCAGAGACTGGGCTGGTCTCTCCAAAACCGACCAGATCTCGACAAACTTGTCGTTTGAATCCCTACCGGCCCCGAGATTTTGGAACGCCTGCCTCATTGCCTTGATGTCCTGCAGCTTTTTCACGTCGGTGTAGTCCAGACCGTCCGCCTGATTCTCATCTCTAGAGTATTTGGCCCCGATGATCGCGAACCAGAGCACCAAAGCCGCAAGACCGGCTGCCAACGCAGTCGAGACTGAAGAGCCAGTAAAGCCGACATTGTCCTCGAGGATGCGGAGTTTGACATCGCGCGGGTTCGCCCGCACAACATCAACGCCGGGGAACAAATAATCAACTTGTTTGACCAAAACACGACTGTATGGGTTGCCATCTGCCTGGGAAGCTCCAATCCGAAAGAATTTGTGCGGCCCCCACGCGGTCGGATAATGGTCACCAGAATACTGGCCTTCGTCAGGTGAGGAGCAGAACATGAGGATGCCCTTTTGCTCTGCTCTCCCCAGAGCCTCGTCAAACTCAATCTTTTCTTTACCAGTGGGCGGCGCAACTGTCCAGCACATGCAGATTATGTGCACATCATTCTGAACCGCGGCTTCAATGGCCTAGTTGTCGTGGCCAGTCAGCATCGATTTGATGTTGCAGACCGCGCGAGGTTGGGCTGAAAACATACCTGTATTGCCGAGGATGACTGGATTTCCACATGGGACTTTTTAGGGTTGCTGATCGTGTCCAGTCGGATGGGGTAGATTTTGGCCATTGGACAGACGCGCAGAATCATATGCGCCATAACAGTACCATGTCCCAGCTCTGATACATACCACTGCTTTTCGCGCTGCTTATCATCATAATAGCCAAAACTCTTACCATGCATGACTCTCTCTCGGAACTCCCTCTCGCAGAAGTCGACGCCATCGTCGAGCAGCGCAACTTTTATTTCGTCTCCCTTGTGGGAGTTCGCGCGGATGCTTGCCATTAGTGTTTTCAACTGGTCGGTGAAAGTGTCGATGCTCTTTAGCCATCTATGCACTGTGACTGTTGGCTGGTCGGGGGCGGTTGCCACGGAAGCTGTTGCACCAGCACTCCGTAATGTCTCACGAGCTTGTCTTTCAGTGATTGAAACTTTGATCCGTGGTTCGGGGCCAGAGAAATCTCGGTCATTGTCTGTATTTGTTCCTGATGTCGTCAGAATTGCCGTCGAATAATTGTCCTCTGAGCGATCATCTGCACCGGCAAGGATTGAGGTTGGTATGGACATCCCAAATCCATCACGCGCTGCAAATTTCTCAATCTTACTTCGTAAGCGATCCGACGTCTGTGGGCCAAGGAATCGGGTCAGCGTCGCATAAGAAGGAGCGTGGAAATGATGGGCAGTACCTCGTCATAGGACAGATGAATCTGCTACAAATTCTTCAAAGTTCGGAGGCCCTCCGTCTCTCCCCATGCGCGCAGGATTGCATTATTCCCACCCCAGCGCAGATGCAGCTCCTTCAAGTCAGGGCATGCCTTGCAGAGCATTTCAGGGTCTAAATCAGGTTTTGACCAGTCCAACACATCAATGCGAAACCCAGACAAGCAAGCTTCAATAACGTCGTCATCGTGTGGTTCGACAGCATCGTGGACTACAAGGTTAATAATGTGCTTCACCTTCTTGTCTTTGAGCCAATCAAAGAAGAAAAGCAGATCCTTTCGCCCCGCGGATTTGGATTGGTACAGGCTTTTATGTTGCTGAAAGGTCTCGCCACGTGGAATGTCCTTCTTTTTCAAGTGGACAGCGGGAAACTCGACGTCTTGCAGGACTTCATCAAACCGAGTGGCTCTGAAATTGTCATAGAAAGTGACCGGGTCTGCATTTTCAGTGGGAAGCCCACTGTAGTTGAAATAGAGCTGTATACCTGTGGTGATGATTAGCCTATCAGCATTCCCGGTTGCGTGTGGTAGGCAGGAACGTATCTTCCTTGTTTGCTCCATAGAGAAAGCGGGTGGCCTGACTGATGGTCCTAGTTCGAAGACAGTGCAGCTTCAACTCTCTTCGAATTTTCTCCGACCAGTACTCTCGAGTCTCTTTATCCTGTTCGGTCTCGACCTCGGACTTGGTGTTCTTCTTGCGAATTTCCGTCGCGCTTCCGACCTTCCCCCCACCGTCTGTTCGGCGCTGGACGGTATTGGCACGTACGATACCTGGTATAGGCAGGTCTTCTTCCTTCGGATTATCTTTGCCCTCTCCCTGCTTTCGAACACCGCTTGTGTTGGCCTTGTCTCTGATGTTCATGAGCTGCATATTTCCCGGCGCCTTTTTCGGATCTTCAACCTGCTTTTCGCTAGTGTCCAGTACCTTTGGCTCGGCTTTGGCTGTCTCCTTCCTATCATTCGATTTGGGGACGTTGCTGTTCACCGGAGAAGCCCGCAACTTGTCCCTTGTTTTCATGTGCATTTGATAAACAGACAGCTCCTCTCTGTCAACAGTGACATATCTGTCAAAGGCGTACATTGCCTCCGAGTCATTGAACCTGCCGCGATGCTTCGGGCACGATTCACCACGTTTGATCATATCCTTGATGATTTCGAAAACATCCTCGCTCGAATGCCGGTAATTGACTGCGCGATGTAACGGCGTCCAGTTTCTCCGATCTCGGGCGTTGATCGCGTCTTCATTGGCATGCTGAACGATCAACTTCAGCAGTGGAATGTCGCGAAGCTGCTTGGGCTTGAAGCCTAGATGCAGACAGTTCTCTTCTCCCTCCCCGCACCGGGTTGAAATCGCCTCTGCTAGATAGAGTTTGCCCTTCTCCGACAAATTTGAATGGAAGAGCCCTCTTGTGATACGCAATACGCCGTGACGATCCAGAAGAGTAAGCCCAAGATAAAGTGGTGTTAACTTGTCCTTGTTCTGAGCAGCCATTAGTTTCGGATGATGTTTGGCGATATATTTGATAGCCTTGGCGATTTCCTTGTCCTGCTTTGTGGTTGCTGCCTCGTCATCCTTCAGCAAGAAGTGCAGGATGCAGTCTCCTGTCTTCTCTGAGCGGCTCGTCAAATATGGCCATCGTGTTGCTTTCCTTCCGAAGATTTCTGCGTGGTTGCTCCAATTCGTGATTTCGAAACCTTTGACCGACTTAACAATGGCCTGAAGCTGCGTGTGTATTGGATCGGAATGCCTGTAATCATCATCATCGTCGTCATCATCGTCCTCCTCTTCATCGTCCGAGTCGTCCCCGTCGTCTCCGATTTCAGCATCTTCATCCTCCTCGTACTCCGCCCTCTCATGATCTCCACCGTTCCTTATGGGCGTGATTACGATTTGCTCCTGCGCAGACTCATTGTTGTCCGGGCCATGCATCAGGACGTTCACTTCGATTTGCGGGTCCATGGCACCCGCCATATCTTGTTCTCTAATAGTAGCAGGGTTCACAAATCCTTTCACCCACGGTTGCTAGAATAAATGAGAGCAATTCAAGAACGTTTGTACGATTGGAACTTGCGTACATCGAAGGTCATACGATAAGCAGCAAGAGCAAGAGCAAGAGCCTCGAACCGCACTATCCGGGACCTCGAACCTCCAGCTGTTCTCGGCCTTTCAGCATACAGTAATATTACTGCATCACGCGACAAAAGGGCGCCCGCCGGGCATCAGCTGCCGAATTGTGCAACCGGTCAGAATTTAGTCGCATTTACATCCACCCAGCCTCGCTCACCCTTGATCAATTCTCAATTCTCCTTGGCTTGGTTTTGATGCCCCTACAGCGATTGCATCTATCCAGGACTACCTTGGTAAGCGTAGATTGCTAGGCACATTTCAGCTAACTTCTATTGGTGCTCACATGCTTGATGGCCCCGTTGAAGACAGTGATGAAGGTGATGTCCTCAACCAGTGACATATCAAACTTTCCCAGCTGTTGCAAGTCATAGTCCATCAGCTTATTCGTTGCCTGCATCTTGGGGTTGAACAAGACAGGATCATCCTTGGGCTTCCCGCCAAACAATCGCTTTATCGTGGACCTGGCATCCACTTTCATGTCTATTTCCACCGTGCATTGAAAAGGGGCTTCGCTCGAGCGCTTCAGTAGAACCCCTGCTCGCAAATAGACTGGTACCCCTGTCTTAAGTGTCGCATTCTCCTTCAATTTCCAGTCGACGCTGTTATCGGGCTCCCAATCCACGCCAGTCCTGCACGATGAGCCGCTCACGTACGTCGCGTTCGACACCTGGCGAGTGACCACCTTCTCGTATTTCTTGGCTAACGCGACCTGACCGGCGTTCGCAACATTGGCGCCGATGGTTCCCTCGTACCCCTCAGCGATGACCTCGGTTTGCTCTTTTTCGATCAAGCTGTAAATTCCATTGAGGGAGAAATCGGCCACACCCGGGTGGTCGTCTTCGTCAGATTCGCCAGCAAATGTCACGGTAATAGTGGCTGCCGCAATTCGCGCCCCGGCGGGCGCTCCCGTTGTGTCGAACCGAAAGCCAAACACGACCAAACTCGTGTCTTTCTCTATACTCTCTGGGGACCACTTCCCGTGGGCGATGTCGATGAGTGAACATTTGACGTGACCCCCCCGTCGGTCCTCATGGATTGTTTGCCGCTGATACGGTTGTTTGGGGTTGTTTTTCGTGTGGAATCCACCGCCTTGGCCTTCGTCTGCGGTGAGATCGATGCCAAAGGATTGGAGGAGGTCCTCCGTTTCATCGTCGATCGTCATATCGAGTGTGAGACACCGGGATTTGTTGTTTTTAGTAGCAGCACCGAATGATCGCAAGAAGAACACTACGTACGGCGTACTCCGCAAGATGACCGGATACTCTGTGCTCTAATATGTGTTCGAGGAGTCTGGCGCCGTGGCGGCATGCTGGTGCGGCACTGACCCCCTCTAACTCTCAGCAGCCGTGCCTATCTCCGAAAAGTTCGGCGCCAACTGTTCATCCAATTAATGCATGCCGCACCGTCCGGTCACACTGCACTGGTCGTAATGTTCTTGTATTGACTGACAGAGTGGTATTGTGGGATTTTGCCAAGCGTCCACTCGGTGTTTTCCCCGCTTCTTGGACCAGATCATGAGGCTCTGGTTTAGCCAGCCCAACCCTTTGCATGAGTCTAAGCAGCCATCACAAAGCTCGAATTTGTCTGATCGAAGTACAACGACTTTGTTTTCATCGCGTCACGCTATGTCAACGCAGCAGGTCGAGTCGAGCGACCAAGATGAATCTTCAATGGAAACGCCGACAGCGACCAAAACAAACGCAGGAGGGGAAGAAAGTATCGCAGCTGAGACTGTGCCACTCAAGCTGACGGCACCAAATGAGGATAGGGAACCATCAGAATTGATTGTTTTGAAAGAAGGCACGTCCAACACGTAAGGTTTACCATGCCAGCCGTTCTCCTCGGGCGCGAGAATACTGTACTAATTGATAAACACATTGCAGACACGTAATTTTGGTGCATGGAATCGTGGAGGGAGGGTGGAAGAGCCAAAAGCGATGGGATGCCTGGCAGCCCTGGTTGACGGGCCTTGGTCTCTGGGACGAGCACACCGTCGAGGCCTATTACTACGACACCAAGAGCTCCCATCCCGCGATTTTCATCAAAAGCGGATTTGCACAGGAAGCCCGCAACCTTATCGAGAGCGTATCCCATAGTGAGGGATGTTGACCACCAGATCCTGCTCAGATGCTGGCGGATGTACTGAATTTGGACTAATCTTTTGTGCTCCAATTAGACCGCGCAGGACAACGACAACGAACGATACATCTTTGTTTCCTTAGATGTTGGCGGAATATTGGTGAAAAAGGTCATCTAGCACTATTCCCACAAGTTGAGGTTAATTTGCCTTCCTGTTACTGACATGTTATAGGCCCTCATCTTTGCAAGCCTCAAACCCGCGGCATATGGTTATTCGGACTATCATACATCGGGTTTCGTAAGACTTCTGTGTATCAGCGGATATGTGGTACTTTATCTGACCTTTCCGGATAGGTGTTTGCAAGCTCCCCGCATAGAGCTTTAACAATCGCACAATACGAGTACTACATAAACGAACTTCTCTCACTAAGGCTGAACTCGCCCTTCCCTTCTGACTCTGTGGAGAAAATCAGACAACTCGCACAAGTGGTGAGGGATACCAACATTGAATTCAATGAAACTAGGTATTTGATGCGAGCGGTAGTGTGCAACCTGTTAGGCGACAAAATTAAGTTCACCGTTCTCCTCAATCCGCCTGTCAACAATAAGAAGAAGGTGGACGACATCGATAGCGATAGTGATAATGGGGATGTCAATGAATCCTCGGTTCGTCTCCAACGCTGCACACAAGAGGGACATCAGCTGACCGCCATTTATCCAGGATTCGTCTCCTGCAACCACAGAGGCAACAATTGTACCAAGTATCTTAGCCGGTCCTTGCTCATATTTTGAAACGCCGTTTGAATTGGTATTCAAAGTTCCCATACCGTACCTACATCTGATGCAGGGACCAGCGGACTTAAAAATGCAACTGCTGTCCCCAGACTCTATCAACAACCTCAAAGATGCTGTTGAAAGCGCATCGAATACCGAGTTGGACAAAATCCTGCATTGCCTTGCGCTCTCCCAGTCGCCACCTCTCTACTCCCAACCAATTTCGTCAGGGGATATGTCAGATGTAAACATACTGGATACAATCCTGGACACCAAACCGTACAAGTTATGGCTGGAACAGGGCGGAGATGCCATCCTCTGTATACATGGGGACAATGGCGTGTCCGACAGAATGAGAGAACTTTACAGGTGCTTGAGCAAGGTGGGGGAAAATCCTGCAATATTTTTTGAATTTGATCGACACGACATCCGTCGCAATAATATCAAAGCCATGCTGTCAACCATAATAGCTTTGTTCCTCAGTCGTTTCGGGCACATTATTGCGTCGGGCTGCTTCAATATAATGCATGAGCTCTATAACAACCGGGGTTGGAGCTCCGATGACTTGTATCAAGCACTGCGCCTAATGCGGGGATATGAGGAGACATCCGGCGTGACCTTGATTGTAAGTCGGATCGATCAGTGCGATGAGTCGTGGTCATGGTTTGTAACACAATTCTCAAAACTGAACAAACGTGATCGAGTTCGCCGTCCATGGATCATCAGCAGTCAGGGAGGGAGTTGGAGGAATCACATCGAGGTTGTCTCACTGGCCCACAATCGACCTGGATGATTTCAAGACCCAGGAAAGTCACCACGCGAGTGCCTCGCCTACCAAGGAAACCCTTTTTACCTCCAGCCCATCATCCAAGTTCAAGACCGAAATTTCGCCTGCCATTCGGTGTGCTGTTCGGCCGCTGTCCGAGTCCGAGGCATCCATCATAACGTCTCGTTCCAACGACTTGCAGACGCCGGGAGAACAGAATGAGAGGGAACACCACGCCACGTTGGCAAGTATTTGCTTGCAGTATCTTTGTGATGACCAAGTACAGCAGCAGATGCAGGAATTTTGTGAGGCCAACCATTTGCTTCAACGAGCACCCCTCTATACCGATAGAGAAAACCTGATTGCATATGCAACGCTGTACTGGCCTGTGCATTATTGCCTGGCTGATCCATCCCACCCGCTGCAGCAGGCATGGGACTTTTTCATGGACGATCAAGCTCGGCGCAATTGGTCTGAGGTGCAGTACATTCTATCCAACCCAGGGACTCGGTTGGACCGCGGGTACCTATCACCGTTACCTCTCATGGCTATGCATGGATTAGATGGCCTGGTGTCAAAGTGGATCCTTGAGGAGAAGGACTCAAGCTTTATCCACGCAGACGTCTCTTTTGCGTTTACCGAAGCAGTTCGTTCTGGGCATGTCTCCACAGGTCGATTGCTGTTAGAAGCTTTCCAGCCAGATATGAGAGATCTGGTCGACGCTCTCAGCGCTGCAGCGTCATTTGGTCATGGTGGAATGGTGCACGAACTGGTGTATAGCGCGGTTACCATGAAACCATTTTCCTTGCCGCCACGCTTTCTACACAGATTGGCGTTTCTAAACTTACATGATAGCGCGAAGCTACTCATCGACCACGGCGTCAAGGTAGATCAAGACGGTCATTTCTTGGGATCTACCCCATTGCACTTAGCTTCTCGCTGCAGCCACAATGAGACCGTGAAGGTACTGTTGGCAGCAGACCTTGACTTGAATGCGCAGAGAAATAAATTTCGGGGCACCCCTTTGCACATCGCGGCTTCCAAGGGAAACCGGGAGACGGTCAAGTTACTACTAGACGCCGGTGCGGACATTGAAGCCGTAGACAGCGATGGGCTAACACCCCTTTTGTACGCCATGACGTGGGGAAACATCGATAACTTTGAGCTCTTACTTGAAGCTGGCGCAAATCCGAACCATGGTAAAGACGGGAAGGACGACCCTTGGTGGCAAAACAAGCCTGTACTGTACTGCGCGAATTTTGGCTTTACTGAAGAGATGGATTTACTGATAAAGCATAATGTGGATACGAAGTGCTTCTCTGAAGGGGTCTCTGCCATATATTATGCCGTTCATTCCGGCCATCTCGAAGTCTCCAAAATGCTCCTGGATCATGGCGCGGATCCAAATGAAAACCCAAAGGGATACGACCTACTTCTCTTGCTGGCCATCGACAACCAAAACCCGGTGAAAAGCCTGGGACTCACAAAGCTGCTTTTGGACAATGGTGCGCGAATTGAGGAGGAGGATAATAGCACAACTTACCGAATGACACCGCTCGCGCGAGCTGTTGGGACTGGAAACGCCGAACTCGTCCAGTTCCTGATTGACAGGGGCGCAGATGTGAATCATTGTGGTAAAGGATCAGAAAGTCCTCTGTATATAGCTAGTTGGAGTACGCATCCTGAAATTGTGCGGCGCCTTATAGCGGCGGGGCCTGTTATCAACGAAGAAAAAGACCCAAATAAATGGGCTCCCATGCATGCGGCTTATGACTCACCGGACGTCCTGCAAATATTGCTCGAGAATGGTGGGAACCCGCTCACTCTTGCTGGGCGAGAGACTGGCCTACACCTTGCTGTGAAGTATGAAAAACCAGACGCAGTCAAACTTTGGCTCAAGCATCGCCCCAAGATCGATCTTGAACTGAAAGTACCACCTGTATCTGGTTCTGATGACGACGATTACACCGCGCTTGGAAACGCCTGTCATGTCGGTAATGCCAACATTGTGCGGCAGCTGCTTGAGGCTGGCGCCAATCGAGAGCACTCAACAAAGCTCGGCAAGCGGCCGTTGGACATCTGCGTTGAGGAAGGTTCGACGGCCGCCGCGAAGGCCCTATTGGAGTACCGAGCGGCCATCAACACTACCGATGACGAAGGCAATACCCCTTCTGCATCGGGTCACTTGGCAAACTCCCGCCTCGCTCGTCAAGTTGATTGTGAACGCGGGCCTTGATCCTGGTGTACAGAGCGGGAACGGTGTGACACCACTGCGAAAAGCAATGGAGGTCGGGAACACCGCCGTAGTAAAATATCTGCTCTCGAAGGATTCTGATCCCAAGTTCTTCTTGGACGGGGCGCCAAGTCTCATCCATCTTGCCTGCGAAGATAGAGACTTGGAAATGTTGAAACTTCTCGTCAGCAGTGGGGCTAATGTTCGAGACATTGACTCTAGGTCTGATAGTGATGGTCTCCTTGTCGAGGTTCTTTGTATGCCCAGTCCGCCAGACCTGGAGCTGTTGATATACCTCATCACAACATGCGGCGTCGATACCAACGGTCGCGGGGGGTTCTTTGAATACCCAGTCCATACTGCATGCGCCTACCAGCATGTTGTCCACCTGCAATACCTGCTTGAACACGGTGGCAATCCAAATTTGGAAGATTCACACGGCCGACGGGCGATCCACCTCGCATCGACGCAGCCCCTGCCGGAGCTTCTAGGCGTCATTCTTGAGGCTAAGGGTCAATTCCCAGTACAAACACACCTACACAACAAACCACCGAAGGACCGGATGGGGAGAACCCCGGTGCACTTTGCGGCTACAAGTGGCGATTGGAACGTGTTTGAACGGGTCAGCGCACTATACGATATGACAGAACTCATCCAGCCCGATGCAGATGGCTGGACGCCGCTTTTCTGGGCACTGCTAACCCCAAAGGCCAGCGCTCGCATTGTTGAACATCTTATCCATCACGGCGCGGACATCTGGGCTCGCGCCAGTGCCCTCAAGAAGGGGTGGTCGCCGCTAAAGCTCGCTCGGTATTACGACGCATCCGAAGACGTGCTTGCTCTCCTATCACCTCGTTCGCCTGCCCTGGTTCAAGGCAAAAGGCGCTGGGATGAAAAATTCCACCATTCCAGACGGGCACGTGAAGACCCTTCTTGGTTTTGTGACGCGTGTAGATTAGTGAGCCACCCCCATTCTCTCTAACCACATTCTTCCTGTTCCACCTGTCCTGTTTTTGTGTCAGCTTGTTTGCCTAGTGTTCAAAGCTCTATCTAACCGCAGTTAGGATATTTATGGCATCAGGTATGAGTGCCATGACTGCGAGAATTACAGTCTCTGCTTTCGGTGCTACTCGTCACGCGAGCGATTTCACTCGTTGCATGAAACCGACGAATGGACTGAGACGGGTCCTGAGTTCCAGGACGAAGTGACGACGGGCGGTGGTGAGGGGGCTACAGAGCTTGGTGATGAGGGCAGGCGGGCTCAATCAGGTTCACCGCGCGAGGGTTCCGATGGCGGGATGACAAAGGTGGACAGTTTGGACGAGGATGAGGGAGATACGATAGATTTGGACGATGATGAGGATGACGACGATGATGATGACGACGACGACGATGATGATCTTGATCCTGGTGATGACGATACAGGAATCATTGGTGAGGATGAAGATGAGGATTAGGTAGTCTCAGGAGCCTTTGGGCCTTGTCAAGTCAATGGCGTACGGGCAATAGGGTTTCTACATGTTTTTTTCTCGCAATCTACTGGTATACTCCTTGACTTTATGTCTGGCTGTGCAATGTTTTATCATGGATATTCCTGTTTGAACTGTGGGGAAGAACCGCTGACTTCGCCTCTACGACCTAGGTGGATAAAAAGTGATATCGGCCGTGGCTATAACAATCCCTATGATTTCCGACCATAACATCATCCCATGCCGGCTTTGTGAGCATGGTCGAAGAAGCAAGCAGCCAAGCTCTGGTGCAGTCCTAAGCAAATGCTAAGCCTCGGCTGGGCGCTTCCTCATTGGCCAAGCATAACCCCGGTATCGCCGACCCGGCAATTCCGGCTTCAGAGTTTCTCTCCAGAGTTGCCAACTTCTCTTCTCTTTTCTCTCCGCTCAGCCATGAATCGTCGGACGAGGAGGACGGCCTTCCATCTGGCCGTCTTCGTTATAATCCTCACAGTCCTTATATACGTTAACCAGCCCCCAAGCACAACTCGATCCTTTGCCTGGACCACCGTCCGCTACCGCACAACCGCGCAATCCTTCCCCCCGGCCCACGGTGCCTGTCCCGGCCTCTCCAAATCCAAAAAACCCGCCCTCGTCGTCTCACACGTCCAATCCGACGGCGGCACAGCATGGCTTACAGACAGCGACCTCGCGAAGAAATACCACCTCTGCATCTACGTCGTTGACGCCTCTTCCACCACCTCCTCCTCTGTCCTCCGCAGCCCCTCCAACCGCGCCCACGAAGCAATAGCCTACCTAACCTTCCTAATAGACAACTACAACTCGATCCCCTCTGCTGGCGCTGTCTTCGTCCACGGCAACCGCTGGGCGTGGCACAACGACGCCCCGGACTACGACAACGCCGCCCTCCTCTCCGACCTCAATGTCGAGCGCGCCCTCGAGCCAGCCGGATACCATAACCTGCGCTGCGACTGGAGCGTTTCCACCTGCCTTCCTGATACACCTCCCCAGGGGAGTCTGCAGATGGCGCTGCAGAGCAAGATCGATCCCTGGGATGCGCGCGCGGCCTCGGACGCCGCGTTCCCGGCGGCCCTTGCGACCATCTTTGGCCGCAATGACCCCGCGGAATTGGTTATGCTCAGTCGCCACGAGGCTGTCCGCAGCCAGTGCTGTGCGCAGTTCGTGGTTTCCCGTGACCGCATTCGCGCGCATACCCGCGAGGAGTATTTTGCGCTGCGGCAATGGTTGCTCGATGGGGCGGGGACGGAGGCGTCAGGGACAAGTGGGGGTTCGAATTCAAGGGTTGTTCGGGAATTTGGCGTCGCGCCGAAGGATGACCGTGTCGCGGGCCGCATTGTCTCGTATATCTGGCATATACTGTTCCTGGACGTTGCGGGTGCGAGCGGAACAGGAACTGGGGATGACGGTTTGCCGGGTATCGGGCTGGACGCCCTTAACCGTGCGGCCTGTCCTTCGGCCCAGGACTGCTATTGTCGTCTGTATGGCCGCTGCGATTTGCAGTGCAGAGCGCCGGGGTCTTGTGCCGGACAGTATAAAATCCCGCCGGCATATCAGGTTCCGGGGCATGGGCCGAGGGATAGTTTAAAATAGATGGGACTATGGGAATGCCGGCATTCTGGATTCGGGCGTTTTTCTGTCTACATAGATGCGTTTATAGAAATCTATAGAACAAGCTATGATTGTTGGTGCTTATGCCCTAACTCGAGGTAAGCTCGTCCACGAGAATGACAGGAATTGTTGGTACTGATGGCATGGCAGACGTAGCAACCTCGGGTTCTTCTTAGAATAACCCCGACCGTCTCATGGAGAAGCTTCTAAATATACCAAGGACTGAATACTCAAGGTAGTTAGATGACAGCCCGTCTCGCCCTGGAGGATACGAGCTGACGCGCCAACTGGCTATGATCGACACTGAGGGTGAGATTGATCTGTTTCACACAGCTGGGCGCCTGATCGCCGCTGATGCCTCCCGCAACCCGGGATGCCTTTTGCAGGGGACTGTGCGCGCGTGCGATGTGATCTCTTCGGCGCTGGGTAGCTAGTCTACAAACAGCCTGAGACAGTCCCAGTCATCGGTTAAGAAGCTATGCTGCGCTAGCATCGCTGGGTGCGGGACAGGTCTCTAAGAGGATGTGTGGCATACTAAAAAGGGCTTAATTGAATCAAAGCGCAGCAAACCACCGAGTCTTACCCTCTGAGACAACTGATCTATCCCGGATATTCTTAGATCTTGGAGGAAATATCAGCTGTGTCATCAAATCCCGAATGGGCGATCTCTGCGCTTGCGTGCGCTGCGCTTTCGTGTTGGCATAGAGTGTGTTTCTTCTCTCTGTTGCTGCGGTGCGCCTTCTGGGTCCTTACTACCTAGGTATAGCCTAGTTTTTCAGCGAACGGCACTATTTAGGGCAATTAATGCTGTCATGTGGGACAGGAGAGGATGTTAGTAGAGTCAGTCGGGTGCTAGGGGCTATTTGAATTCAATACCTACCGACCTTAGCCCGGCATGTTGTACTTGACCGGTGCGGGATGTAGAGATCTACCCGACGAGATCCTTCATAGGCTTGAGGGCGCAGTGGCTCAAGTACAGTAAACTCAGAGCCACCCAGATTCATTAGGTAAGACACATTACGCCAGCACCTCGCGAGCACCCTGAGACACAGCTGGTGCTAAGCCCCAGTGCTGACAACGTAGCATGCATGATGTCGCATCAGGCTTAAAATCCGGCACGAGGCGTCGCCGAACTAAGGAGGATGCCGCGCCGCCCCCAAGCATCTCAAGAACATGAATGCCCAGGAGTGAGCTTATTGGCAGTGTTTGGCTTTGCGCTGGACGCCGTGCCACGCGTTGGCTTTTGCATTTGAGGCTTCATCGACTTGAAGGGGCACATGTGTATACGGTTACACACACAGTCTCCTAGGCGTTTAAGAGAGAAAGATGTATATTAACCTCTCCCCAAGGTATACCCATATCTTCCATTCATTCCCGTTACCATCAAGCACGAGCAATCGACTTTATATACTACAAAGGCAATCTCAACTCCAATCCATCCCATCGACCAACCCCAAACCCAACCAACGAACGCAACAACAAAAATGTCCTGCAACGAAATCACCAACCCCGGCTTCGAAGCCGGCCTGCAATCCTGGTCCCTCGCGGCCGGCACCGTCGCCACCGTGCAGACCGGCGACCTCGCGTACGCCGGGGCCAACTATCTGTACGTATACCACCCCCCATCCACCAGCCATCAACTAACTACTTGACTACCCCATCCCCTTCCCTCCCAACTCCCATCCCATGCTAATCCACACAAACCACGTATAGAGAAATCACAACCACAGAATCCAACCCCGCGGGCACCGTCTCGCAAGACCTCCCCGGGCTCGACACCACCGCGCCGTACACGCTCACCGTGCAGTTCAACCTCGCGCAGCCCGTCTCCTCGGTGAACACCTGCACCGTGAGCGCGTACCTCGGCGCGGACCCCGCGACCGCGATCACCTCCGATCTGGTTTCCAGCCCCGGGTGGCAGCGGCTCACCGGCCAGATTATGCCCGGCGAGCGTGATGACACCATCAGCCTTGCGGCGGTTTGTAGCTTTGGGGGGCCCGGGGCTGGTGCGCAGGGGCAGGTGTTGTTTGATGAGGTGGTTTTTGGGACGGGGTGTTAGGGTAGGATAGGGGGTTGGGTGATGGGGGTTGTTGATTGAGAGGAAGGTGGATTGGATAATAGATGGTGGAAGTAAACCCTCGGGATTCGGAATCAAGATCAGGTGGCGAGATCTCCCCGGGCTTCCGTTTATGTAGAAAGCAAAGGTCTCGGGAAACGGCGTTGTTGGGTCCATGTAGTATCTCGAGCAGCTATTGCCCGCAATAACATGAAGGGTAGCTCAATCGATAACTGTTCTAGCTATCTCCGCTTGCGCAGTGTGCTGTGAACACTCAAGCCCGAGCGAATCGTCCTTAAGGACGGCCATCGTTCGGTTTGATGTAGACTTCGCCTAGAGGTACCTTTATGTGATCCTGGGCGAGTCTTGTTGGATGAAGTAGTCTATGCACCCATAGACGTGAATAACTAAGGATTGCTCTACCTCTGCCGATTCGGACCTCCGATGCGCCTTTTGTTGACATATATGTCTGCCTGGAGGACCTATAAGGTCCATAACCACGGCCCACAGGGTATGCGGATAGTTAAATGCCGCACCAAGGCATATACGCTTCGCGAAGAGCTCGCCAGGTTGAAGCATTTGCAGCAGTCTAGTACTCAGGCTCAGCCTCCCTCTCCACAACATTTGTTGGAGTCCGGTTAGGCTCCCGTATAAATGCCCCCATTATTGGCCCCGCGGGTAGATTAAGGGTCCGCAATACGAGGGTTATTGTATTGTGGGGGCCAAAAGCTATACAAAACAGGATGCACTATTCATGATTGGCATGCTCTGTACCTGCAGTGGAGAAGTTAGCTAAACCCTGTCAGACCATACCCACAGTGCAGCACTTTGTTGACATGCTGCTGGATCGTTTGTATATCCATCACCAGGTAAAGAGCCTCCTTAGCGCCAGTGCTATACCTATATAACCCCCCTTCTGCTCCCGCTTTCACCATCCCCATCAACGGAACCAACCACCAAGACAATTAGATGCAATCGCAAATTCAACTTCAAACCCTCAACATGCCCTGCAACGACATCAACAACCCCTCTTTCGAGTCTGGCTTCGACTACTGGGTCCCCGGCTCAACCCCCTACTACACCGCCGCCTGGGTCGGAACCCCAACTGCCGGCGAAGCCTACGACGGCGATAGTGTTGTGTACGTCAATGTCCCCCAACTAACTCTATCGTACTCCGCAACCCCCATGAATACCTAAAGCTAACCCCATCCCTCGCACCAGCACACTCGCCACAACAGAGCAATACCCCATCGGCAGCATCCACCAGGACCTGTACTGGCTCGACGACGAGCAGCCGTACGCGCTGACCGTGCAGGTCCGGCTAGTCGAGCCCTTTGGTTCCACCGAGGGATGCGCTGTGTCCGCGCTGCTAGGCGAGCACGAGTTCGCGTCTAGTTTCGTCAAGACTGCCGCTGGCTGGGAGCCGCTCACTGGCGAGATCACGCCGCCCGAGCGTAACATGACGCTTACGCTTAAGGCTGTTTGCGGCTTTGGACAGGATGGCGCGGAGCTCCAGGGCCAGGTGCTGTTTGATGAGGTGCTTTTTGGCCCGCATTGCGAGTAGAGAGGGATTCCGCTACTGTGCAGGAGGGAGGATGCGAGATGGGGAATTGGCAGGCAGGAAAACTAGAGTTCGGGGTTGATTAAGAGTCTATTATTGACTTGGAGACAAAGAAAACTTGAAAAACAATAGAAAACAACAAAAGGAAAATCATAACCTTGAAGGCCTTCTCTGAGTACCTGACAATAGGTGGGTGCTCGGGATCGCTTCAGTGGACAAATACCTTTTTCTCATCCCTTAGCTCCTGTATAAAACCCAAGAGGGTAGGCAAGACACTTTGCTGCCATACCCACCATGCAAATGTAACATGGTTTGCCTTTTGTTCCATTCGTTGCTTCTCCTGCCCATCACGTACATTTATCTTGATTGAACCAATCCTGCATTAATGCTTAAGTGGTTCCTCCCCTTCGTTGGATCTGAAGTACACTGTAGCGTTTATAGATACAACTTGGTAGTACTGGAGCTCTCCTCACGAGTAGGTCATGGTCCACCACCACACAATTGGAGTGTCGTGCCCCATCGTTGATAGACAGTCCTACGCATTAGATATCATAGGATCCCACCGCGCCGCTCGTGAAATGCAAGTCCAACGCAACTCTAAACGCGCCTAACTTCCTTACAAACTTGCCCTCTTCGCCTAGCAAAATACCCCTCGCTACCGCGCTACAAATGGCATGTATAGATCGCCCTTGCACGTGACAGATGACTCAATCCCGGAAACATGTCCCGATCAGTTGGTACGTGCACCCTCACTTAAGCTGCATTTTAGACATCTCAGACTTGTAACACCGTTGACCCCTTTGCCTTAACTCTATCAGTTGTTCGAGTATCCTTCCTGCGAAAACGGCTGTTCTTAGCGGTCATTCCTATTCATTGTCGTCCCTGCTGTCACCACAAGTCATTGTCTCTGTGGTGTTGGTCCGCTGTTCGAATATCTTCCTGGAAAGGGTTGTGGCAAGTGGCCACCTCTTTTAGTAACAGATACAATGGTCAACCTGTCGTCGTCCGCTGCCTCCGCCTCCCGTGACCGCCCTGATACGTTTCCTGAATTCCGTGAGGAAAAACGCATTGCTCTCATTGAGGAGATGAGAGCAGCCATGGAGATAGACGAGACGGGAGACATCACACCCTTTTATCTTGACCATACGTGGAATGCGTATTTCTGGCTAGCAGATGTTAACTGTCTTGAAAGATGGGTTGTCCGCCATATTCGGGGGGTATCAGCTCCTGGGGCCGAAATGTCGCTGACAGAATCCAACTTCATGAACAACACACTGAAAGTTTGTAAGTTATTATACCCCTGGACAAGATATTACAAAACTAACCCGCATTTTCATAGGGGTTAGCAGGGGCGAAAAGGCTAGCAATTCCGCAGAAGCAACAATGGCCCAGAATGAAGATAAGCACAAACGCAAGTCGCGCGAGACGAGCCGCTCAAGAAGCCCATCCAAAATCCCCCGTCTTGTTATGAGCGACGACACTGCGGCCACATCGTCCGTCTCGCCCCGCCGCCAGGGGATAACATCACCATCCAAGGCCGCTACCCCTTCGAGCCGAACAACTCCCATCCACTCCGCTACCATCCCGTCATCTGCTACCAGCGTGCCAACTGTCATATCCCAAGCAACAACATACAGTCATAGCGTCAAGGCGGCAAGCAATGTAAGCCCAACTCAGCGCTGTATAATTTTATTATTTCTAATGGGATTTACAGTGTCGAACGAGAGATGGCGACAAGTGCGTCATTACCAGGTGGGACCTTGAAAATGAGGTTGCTCACATTTACCCTCACTCACTGGGTAACAAAATTGGACAACAAGAGTGGTCCCGGTTCCGAGGTCCTCTTACTATTTTCTGGCCTGGAAGTGACGTTGCTAGGTGGGAAAAGGATATTTTCGGTGAGGGGCGTACGGAGGTTCTCCAAAACCTGCTTTGCCTCTCGCCCAATGCGCAATGCCTTTGGGACAAGGCTAGATTTGGCCTAAAGCCATTAGGCTATAAGGAGGATGGCCATGTTCTGGAAGTGGAGTTTCATTGGCTACCAATGCGGATCACCAGAAAGATTCGTCCGCGTATTGGCAGCAAGCCCCCCTGTGGTCGACCCGAGGGCGTGATAGCCATGCTCAGGAACGAGGAGACCAAGCAGGATATCGAGTCTGGCGATATCATAACGCTAAGGACTCCAGATCCCATCAACTTTCCTCTTCCGTCCAAGGAGCTTTTGGACATGCAATGGACGCTCAACCGCTTGTGTGCATTGGCTGGTGCAGCAGATGTGTACGAGGATGAGGAAGACCCTGATGATTCGATGGCCGAAGACTAGGGCCTCTCTTCGTGCTCGATCAAGGTGTTGAGGACGATGGGCGAGAGGAACTCGGACCGAGACCCCTGATAGCGGCTCCTGCGGCGGATAGCTCGGCGACGGCGACCATTTCCCCTGCTGGTGGCAACCGGCCGCTTAGGCAGGATGATAACAAGAGGGAGCAGCACCCTGAGGATAACCCTCTGGCGCTACGTCTGCGTGACCCCAACGTACATTAACAGGGATGCGAGGAATGCCTTTTTTAAAGGCTTTAGTTCGGTGAGGTAGCTGTTCAAATAACGGAGTGATAATCGTTGTCCAATGATACTTTTTTTTCCCCTTTCCAGGCAGTAACAGTAAGATAGAACTAGAGCAATGATACAATATTTTAACCCTTCGGCACCTTCATCGGTACGTCCAAGGCCGCACAGGCAAAACGAGCTGGACCCACCCCTATCAACTTGGGAATTGCTTTGGTGATGACAGGATAGAGCCATCAATACCGGGAGAAAGTAGTCACCTGATAAAGTTGGACTCAATAGTCCGTGGTGCATAATTTAGCTTTGCACAACCATTTTGCGATTGCGCTCACAGGTCTCGGGTTTGACCCCCCCCGCCATCTTGTTCCTGTCACAGGCGTACAGTCTATAGCATAGCACCAAGTCATAAACCGGCGTCCCTGCGTTTGATCACATGGGTTATGGGGAGTTTAAGCTTGATACTTAGTGGTGGGTCATCAGCTGTACTAACAGCACCGGCGATGAAAGGCTCCGAGCTCGGCTCAACCAGGGCGGTGTTCTCAGAATGAGGTTGGGGCCACGTAGCAAAGGGGTGAGTGACGATTAGGTCCTGGGAAGATTCACTTGTAGAGATTCCAACACAAGCCATAGATCAGCTAGGCCAGGAATGGCGAGAGGTATTGCGAGGCTGAATTCGGCCCGTAGTAAACGGCGACAAACAAGGATGCCCCGGGACGACTGTAGGAATCATCGCCCACTGGCAGCGAGTTGCACTTGATATCAGGACGTAGGCCGTGAAAATTGCTTCAATTTACTGGATTAGCCGCTTTTCAAAGCGTACCGGGAAACCTACACAGGTAGTAATGTCGCGAAATCAGAATGCTTGGAGCCACACGCATGTTCATGGAAGTATACCCCCAATGAAGATGATTGGCGCTTGAAACTTGGACAAGGATGAACATCATTGTGCTAGATTGACCTAGAGCTGCCTAACACAAATCATATCAGCCGGACCTTTGACCTAATTACCTGAAAGATAGTGTACTCATGCCTTTGAATTGAAGCAATATGTCTAACGTGAAACGAATGGCGTATATGGGATAATCCAACCCCCTCCGATTGTTTTTATTCCTATAACCAATTACCTGCAACGCCTGAAGATGATATGCGCTTTGCTTTGAAATATTCCTCGGACTAATTCTCGATCACATAGCCGACCATCGGACCTCCACAGATCAAAGCGACAAAACTCCGTGCGGGGTGCAGCGCCAATGCCGAATGTCTGAAGAATTTCATCATACCAAGAGCTGATCAGGAGACCCTACCTGCTAGACTAACCGGTTCCTTGCGGCTTGGCTAATTTAACAATGCGGGGGCCCGCCCCAGTTGAGGATATATAAAGGTCGTGGGTATACCATCCTATGCAGATGACTCCCGTCAAGCTCATGGGTTTTGCTAAAAGCAAGCCACGACGAAAATCACCATGAAGCCTAAAGCCATTTCCCTTCTCTTCACACTCATAAGCGCAACCCAAGCCACCACCCTCAATGCAACCGCCTTGATATCCAAATACCTCGGCGCCGACGCCCCCTGGTATACATCACGGATCCCGCTCTTCGAGACCTCGATCCAATCCATCGAAGAAGTCTACTACTACCGATGGTCCATCTTCCGGGCGCACCAGCGCGACCTCGGCAGCCTGGGCTACATCTCGACGGAATTCATCAACGACGTCGGCTGGCAGACAAGCCCGTGGGCGATCCTCATCGACGCCGCAAATTTCCACCTCCGCGAGGGCCGCTGGTGCCGCGACCGCCGCTTCAAGGAGGACTACGCGGACACGCTCTTCGGACCCAACACGTACCCGTACCAGTTCTCCGAGGTCCTCGCTGACGGCGTCTGGCAGGGCTACCTCGTCGACGGGGTCCTGGGCGACGCAGCGGCGCGCCTCGATGCCATGGTCAGCGTGTACGAGGGGTGGAGCGACACATCCCTAACTGAGAACGTGGGCGGGTTCGACGAAGCCAAGGGCCTGTACTGGATCCAGCCGCTGGACGACGCAACCGAGTACACGATCTCGAGCATCGACGCGAGCGGCGGGCTGGACGGGTTCACGGGCGGCGAGGCGTTCCGGCCGAGCATCAACGCGTACCAATACGCGAACGCAAAAGCAATCGCAAGCCTCGCCGGGCTCACAGGAAACACCGCCCTCGCAACCACATACGAGGCCAAAGCAGCGTCGCTCAAGAACCGCACCCAGACGGCCCTCTGGAACGCCTCCTTCGCGCACTTCATCGACCGCTTCTACGTCGACAACGAGTACGTCAACTACTGGGACTCGATCCGCGGGCGCGAGCTGGTCGGGTACGTCCCCTGGACACACGACCTACCGGACGACAGCGCCACGTACGCGGCGGCGTGGACGCACGCGCTGAACGGGTCGGAGCTCGCGGGGGCGCGCGGCCTGCGCACCAACGAGCCCAGCTACGAGTACTACATGCGGCAGTACCGGTACGAGGGAAGCGCGCGCGAGTGCCAGTGGAACGGGCCGTCGTGGCCGTACCAGACGACGCAGGTGCTGACGGCGCTGGCGAACGTGCTGGACCACTACCCCGTCTCTGCGGCGGCGGGGGTGGTCAGTGTGCAGGACTACAATGCGCTGCTGGCGCAGTATGCCGAGCTGCACTATAACTCCGCGTACGGCGGGATTCTGAATCTGGAGGAGGACTATGATGCGGACTCGGGGGCGCCGATTGTCGGCCTGGCGCGCAGCCCGCATTATTTCCACTCCGGGTTTGTGGATCAGGTGGTGGGTGGGTTTGTGGGGATTCGGCCCGCGAGTGGGGATGTGCTGGAGGTGAATCCGTTGGCGGATGGCGAGAGCGTGGCGTATTTCCGTCTTCAGGATGTGCTGTATCATGGGCGTGATGTGTCGGTGCAGTGGGATGTTGATGGGAGTCGGTATGGGGTGGCGGGGCTGCGGGTTGAGGTTGATGGGGAGGTTGTTGCGTCGGCGGAGAAACTGGGTCGGCTTAGGGTGAACATCAAGCGGAGGAATCCGCCTGCGATTGATCGGCCTATTGCGAAGTCGATCCAGCTCGCGGTGGACTCAGAGTATCCTGTTGGGAATGTATCTGTGTCTGGGGTCGATGCTGCTGACATTCATGATGTTATTGATGGAAGGGTTTGGTTTTACCCCGAGATCAAGAACTGGTGGGATACTCCAGTTGGGACCGGGGAGGAGATTTGGTACGAGGTTGACTTTGGGAGCGCGGCCGGGGTGTCAAGGGCTGAGATTGCTTTTGCGGTCAATGACGATGCAAATGTTGATGTTCCCGATGAATATCGCGTGGAGTACTCAAGTGGGGGAGATTGGGTGGAGGTTGAGGTTGACGATGCCTATGGCGAGGCTGTTGGGAATGGGATCACAGATGTGAGCTGGGCGGATGTGTCGACTCAGAAGGTGAGGCTGGTGTTTACACCAAAAGAAGGGGTGAGTGTCAGGTTGGTTGAGCTCAAGCTGTTTTAGAGATTAGTACTGGTATGATCAGGGAGTGTGATGACCAATCTGTGCTGGAGTTGACCTTGAAGTATATATCAAGTAGTTTCATCTTAGGGAGATTTTCAAAATGTCGCTGGTTCGCAAGCGGACTGAAGAGGTATCTCCATGGGTCTTCGCACTACATTGCTGCTGGACTTGGGCGTTGAGCATGGAAAGATTAGACGCTGATATGCATAGTGCGGCGGATTAAGGGTAGGTGATTGAAGGGTCTTTGTGCAAATTATGATCTCGTCGTTAGAAAGAGTTGATATATATGGTAAAGAAAGTGGTAGAAATACCGGCCCTCCAGATCAACTTCAGGGCCTATCGCAGTGCATATTGATGGGGGAGACACCCTAGACCCTGTCGTCAGGACTATCCCGGTCTTGGCGGCGTGGACTGGAGTTTCGGATTGCGAACTTGACGCCATAGCTGCACTCTAGCTTGAGCCGTACACAAGCTCGACAGATGGATTTGACTTCATCACACTGGTAGCGGTGTTGGAGCCCTACATACTTTTTGCCCCTCCTCCGGAACGATCGACATCCGGAGTGGGCTCGTGCATTTTTGCGCGGATTGCGAGGATTGGAAGGCATGGTTGGGAGATGATGGAGTGTGAAGAGGAGAAGATCAGACGATCCCACAAGCGAAAACACGCTAACTCGTTTGGGCCAATTATACGGCGGGGAATGGGGACCTTGGGGACTAAAGTGTTGCCCAGACTGAAAGGTTCCTGCCTTCTGCATTCACTGACTACAGTCTCAATCACATAATGGTATCAGCCGCTTGGAAGAAGCTGCTGAGCGACGTCTCCATTCAAAGATCGTCCCAGACATTCTCTATCATCGGCCAGGTTGCCTTCATCTTCGGCGGGGAGCTCCGTCCCCGCGAGCCCGTCGACTCGGCCATATACCGCATCCCGCTCACCAACGGTGCGCCTTGAAACTGCCCTACATATCTACCCCCAAGGACAGTAATGCTGACATCTAATTAGGCACAGTCTCAAGCAATGCAATCTCGAAGATCACCAATCTCCCAAACACACCCTCCCCTCGCGTCGGCGCTGCATCCACCACGCTGAATGGAAAGCTCTACCTCTTCTCCGGCCGTGGCGGAACGGCGATGGCGCCACTAGAAGAGGAAGGAAGACTTTGGGTATTCGGACCATCCCTCAGCAGCAGCAACGGCGAATGGTCCCAGCTCAAGCCCGCAGACCCACAAGCCCCGTACCCCGCAGGACGCAGCTACCATGCGCTGACCAGCGACAGGGAAAGCAACATCTACCTGCACGCCGGGTGTCCGGAGAACGGACGGCTGCGCGATCTCTGGGCGTTTGACGTTGTCTCAAAAGCATGGACTGAACTCCCTGCCCCTCCTGGACCAGAACGCGGTGGGACCTCGATTGCATACCTCGATGGCAAGATCTTCCGCATGAATGGGTTCGACGGAAAGACAGAGCAGGGCGGTGCGCTGGATGTGTTTGACATCGCGAGTAAGACGTGGGATACAATTGAGTTTCCGGCTGATGGGCTCACCGGGCCTAGTTCACGGAGTGTGAGCTGTCTTCTTGCTGTCACTATTGCTGACAGGCCGTCGCTGGTGACTATGTTTGGTGAACGTGATCCTAGTAGTCTCGGACATCAAGGGGCGGGGAAAATGCTCTCGGATGTTTGGGCTTTTGATGTTGGAACGCGGAAGTGGACTACGGTTACTGTGGAGGGTGACGCACCACCGGCTCGTGGGTGGTTTGACGCGGATGTCCGCGACGAGTCTAGAGTTGTTGTTCATGGGGGCCTTGCCGAATCGAACGAGCGACTAGGTGATATCTGGGTGTTGGAGTTCTAGGCTGAAACGGGAGACCGGGACTGGAGCACACAGCTCGTCACTCTCTTACAATATACCGGTTATGTATGCGGATGGGCGTTGGAGGCAACATATATGTCCACCACAAATATCGAGCTGCGTTAGAACTAAGCAAATACCGCGAATTCAACTCTGGCTACAATCCTCTACGCACCTCTAGGTATACCCTACCTACCATACCCCGTCCGTCGCCACAGAAAAAGCAAATACTGCACTGCCCCATCAACGTCCTATTACAGTTCCGAGTCTTGCCCAGCCAATTCCTTCCACAGGAATACCTCCGGTACTTCCGTACAGTGCAATGCAAATCCTATCAGACGACTTCCTTACTTTAGAACCCGGGGGCGTCTACACCCCCACGCCAACGTAGAAACATACTTTGTAAGGACACCGGTCGGTTCTGCACTTCCCAATGCGCACCCTCACTGGGGGCCAGGATAGTCTCACCTGCATTCTATTTGTCGCCCAGGCCAGGCCACAGTACATTACCTTTCTTCAACGCATCATGCTTGGCTGGCTTACCAGTACAGCCCCGCGTCGATCTCACCTCAGACGCTGGCGCTGCCGCCGATCCCCTGCAAGGCCCCCCAACGGAAGTCCCTGGAGGAACGACCCCGCACCCTGCATGGCGTAATTGGAGTGTACGCACACATCCAACGCTGCTCCTTGCCGTCTTGGAGTCTTGGGGTGAGTATGCCTAGAACTACCGTAGGCGCCCGAAGCCCAGGGGTGTTGCCTGTCAAGAATCATGCTGTGCCATGATGGAGCACGGCCATTCGACGGTCATATCTTTGCGGCCCCGGCGCTTCTTACTCAGATGTGATTGTATCGTCTTGGCTGGGCCGAGATACTCTGCTCTGTGCTTGGGACTTGGACTTTTGCTATTTTCGATGAGAAGATGGTTTGCTCTGCTTGGAGTGGCCGCAGCAGTGACCGTTGGGATTCGTGAAAACGTATAAATAGAGCCTCTTATGCCCTGGCATTCATATTCATCATCCTTCCTCATCATCGCATCATCTTCATTCCAATCACCCGCCATCCATCCATCAAGCACTATCTCATACTTTCCATCTACCACCTAGTTCACTCTTCTAAAGAATAACTTTCCCAAAATGCGTCTCGTTGCCGCCTTCACGACCCTCCTGGCCCTTGCCTACGCAGCCCCCACTGTAGAGCTGGAGAAGAGCTCTCTTGATGTTGAGAAGAGACAGCAGGGCGCGAACTGCATTGTAATATTCCTCTTCTTTGTTCTTCACTCAGTGTTAAGTAGGTAGAGCCTATACTAACAGCATGTAGGAAGTCTTCTTCCCCGACAGCTGTTCATCCCGGTGAGTCATTATTCAATCATATCAACACATATATCTCTTCCAGCTTCCATAGTCAATGAAGGCTTCTGCAGATGTTCCCGGAAACTAATAGCCTTCTAGCAATTTGGTTGAGTGTGATGGCTCCGGCTCGATCCGCATCTGCTGCGTACGTGTTCCGCTTCCGCTTGGATGGCATTGGTTTTGTATGGCTTGGTTGTCTATCGCCTTTGCTGACTGTCTGCGTTCTTTTCTGTAGACGCGATGCTACTAGAACGACTGCTCTACGATCCTTCGTGATTGGTGAATAGGGCACTATGGCATCTAAGGGAGGGCACCTAGGGCAGGGTAGGGAAAGATAAGGTGAAACGCGCCACAGGATAGCAGGAGCAGCACCGTCACCAACTTGAATTTGAGGCCTGGAAGCGATTTGGAAGTGAAGTTGGAGCAAGACATTTGTTTATGCTAGGAATACTTAGCTTAGCCCAGCTCAAGCTTTCCGTCGTTTTTGCAAAACATTGCCAGCCACCCGTAGACTTACAAATTTCCTGGATAAATACATGTACAAAGGGATACGTTTTTAAGACCAACCACTTGATGTCTCCACTCATCAGTATATCCGCCTACCCTCAGCGTATCCCCGGAGTGTCTGAATCTCGGGACGCAAGCTCTGTCTGGCTACCCGACTTCGCCCCCTGCACGGCCCACTCCTTTCTCCTCCGCCACCAAAACGCCACGGCTAGTAAGATCCCAATGCCTGCGACACCGCACCCGATTGCAATCCCTGCCCTGGCGCCCGTCGAGAGACTGCGACCGGTATCTTCATCTTTCTCCACTGTTGGCCCGCACGTATACAGGCCCAGGTTGCGGCCTTGGGCTTTGAGGTCGGCGACTCTGTCATCAAGGACGGCGCAGTCGAGAGGGGGGTCCGAGGTGATGTGTATACTGCTGAAGGATTCGATGTTGGGGAGGTCGAGGCTAAGGTAAAGGGAGGATATTTGTTAGGTTCAGGTTTGAGTACTTTGTCTGTCTACCCAGAGGGAAGGTAGGGTACCTGGGGGTAGGCGTGCAGTGCGGGGATGAAACTCACCTTTGGATTGTGCCTGCTACGGTCAACCAGCCCAGGGTTCTGAGAGGCAGGCTGAGATTGAGGGCGTGTGTTGTGTCGATGGAAATGGTTTGGTTGGTCTCGTATAGCGAGGAGAGATCGAGGCTAGGGCCATGTCAGCTTTAGTACCCGACCCTGGATAAGGCTAACGACCAGGAGTCTAGGAAGTTTATATAGGGCAGTGGATTGACCAACCTGTTAATCTCTCCGCCTAAGGTGAGGTCTGCTTCCAGCTTGCTTAACTGTGGAAGGCTAACAGAGGCCGGAGTATCGAGAACGTGTACAGAGAGCCCTGAAGAAACTGCGGTGCTGCCCCGTACTGTTTCGAGTTGCGGCATTGAGATCCTAGTAGGTGTAGCATATGTATGTTAGCTTGATATGATCCTTGCGTAGTCATGCGCAGCGGAAACGGCAGTACAGACCGTTGTGTCTTGATCACGATTCGAGCCTGTCTGACTTCCCTTAATGACGAGAGGGTCAGGTTCATGCCATCCTGGACGGCAGTGTAGTTTCCGCGTTCATCGCATCCTTCGGTGCTGCATATAACGAGCGAGCCGGTGACTGACTCGAGCGAGGCTAGATTGACACTGCGTCGCCGGTTTAGTAAAATGTCCCCGTTGAGAAATCGCGCAATGCAATGCATCAACATTTACCTTGAGTAATTCCCAACAGCCTTGAGCTGTTGCCCTACAGTGACCAGACCCCCGAGGTCCAGCTCACTGCCATGCTCCGCTTGGCCTAGACTCATAAGGTCTGTCGCTGCCAGGCTGGGGGCTGCGAATTTCGAGGCAGTCAAATCTGGGAAATCCACCCAGTAGACGTATTCGAGATCCGGCAGTTCAACGGTTGTGAGCTGCGGCGTTGAAGCACCGTCCCACCAGGCAACTCTGAAGTCCTCTGTGATGTTGCGCACCCCGTTGAGCACTAGAGCGCCGGAGTATGATCCGTTTATCAAGACACCGCCGTTGATGGTGGGACAGTTGTTTTCTAGGATGTCTGCGTCATCTTGGCTGGCGAGATAGAAGACGCCGCTGCAGTTCTGCGCTGCGGCGACTTGGATGGGGGTGTTAGCGCCGCCGGGGGTTATATCATTGTTGCAGAGAGGGTTTTGGTCACGTACAGACTGGCAGCACGGATAGAGCAAGTGCGAAAGCCCCCTGGACACCCATCTTCGACACAGTCAACCCTATAAACAGCAGGGCTTGTGGTAAAGAGACAAAGGGGGAGTCAGGAGGTCGAGGTCACAGCTAAAGCTTCGCTCTAAATTGCCTAGCGCTTGGCCAATACCGGGTGCCAATCAACAGCCCTGTTTAATAAAGCCCATCCTGAAGGAACCTGCGCTATTCCACGGGTGGCCAAGCGGCAGTGTCGCCGTGGGTGGTTTCTCCGCTCTTTTCCCCAGGGCTTCCCCCACATTTTCTCCGGGTCGGGGGGATGGGGAGTTGAAAGTAATCAGGGCAAACAAGCCTCCATTCCCGTGGCAATTCGCAATATGGAATATAAGCAACTCTATTACTACCCTAGTTCACTGGTCAAAGCATATTGGAACATCGGAAGCATGCAACAAGCCCCTGGTTGAGAACCGAAACCACGAACAAGCTGCGATACCTCCATACCTTAGAAGTGCCCACTACCGTCTCTCCTTGACACCCCCATCCGCATCTTTATTCTCACCCAATCCGTCAACTTCAACAGTCTCAAGCTCCAAGCGCAACGCATCCCCTTTCCCCTCAGGCTCCCCATCCGCATTACCATTCTGCACATCGAGATAATCTTTACCCTCGCCATCCCCATCCTCCCGCCCAACAAACAACAGCACGCTCGAAACAACCGCCATGACCGCCCACGGCGGGTACACCATGACCAGCGAGGTCGCCGTGACGCCCGCGACCACCGACACAGCCTGGACGCCCGTCGGATCATGTTGATCTGCGAGACAGTCCAGGTGCCGTGGGTGTCTGCCTGGTCTTTCAGCCAGAGGATCATCTGGCCGCGACGTAGGAGGTGCATTGGAAGCTAGGCGGACATAGTTAGCGGAAAATACCCAAACGACGCGAGAGAAGAGGATAGAGAGAGAGAAACCCACACAAAATATACGTCAACACCGCCATATAGAAATGCCAATGCCCAAAGACCCGCCTCAGCATCCTCCTCCCAATCTTCCGGCTCGCGCGCACCCCCTCAGCACTCATCCTCTCCCGACAAAGCGCATGATCCCGCTCCGTAAGCCACCACACCCTCGCGCCCTGCGGCAACCCCGGAAAGAAAAAGAAACTCCCCAGCGCAATCGGCAGACTAATACACCCGTCCACGATAAACAGCCAGCGCCACCCAGCCATCCCACGCACGCCATCAAGCGTCTCATGCGCCGCCGCCTGCAAATACCCCCCGATAAAACTCCCCAGGTTACTCGAGACGAACCACACCCCGGCACGCTTGAACAGCTCGTCGCCGCGGTACCAGGACGCCAGGACGAACATGGTGCCGCTGGAGACGGGGGTCTCGAGGACGTCGAGCAGGAAGCGCAGCCCGTAGATGTCGGTTACGGAGCGCAGGCGCGACTGCGCGAAGGTGAGGATCGACCACGCGACTTCCATGGTTGGCAGGAAGAAGCGCGCCAGCCGGGGCCGCGACATGAGCATCATGCTGGGGATCTCGAAGAGCATGTAGCCGATGTTGTAGAAGGTGCCGAAGAGGGAGTATTCGTTGCCGTGGAGCGAGAGGTCTTCTTTCATGCCGGAGGAGTATGCGTTGTTGATGTTGACTTAGTCGAGCCATTTTATGAAGTCTGCATGGTGGTTTTTTTGTTAGTATGTGGTGTTTTCTGCGCTGGGTTTAAGGGGCTTACACGCAAGACAGCACAGTGGTAGTAGCACGCAGTCGAGCTTGAAGAGAAGCTTGCGTTCTTGCGCGGAGTAGTGGCTCGGGTACCAGTCGAAAAGGTACAGCCAGGCTACCCACAAAGAGCGGGGCTTTGTCGAGTTGGCAGAGTTGGCATTTGGAGCGTGGGGTGCAGCCCCTGCTTCGCTGTCCGTGGCCGGGGGTACGGCAGGGGTTCCCGATGCGTCGACGGCCATGGGCTGGTCGAGGCTTGTTTTGCCCTTGATGACTTGGTCGGCCATGTTCGCAGTCGGCATTTCACTGTCCGTCCTGGAGGGAGGTTGGTGATCAAGGGAGTGGGGTATGCTAGGTCTGGTCCATCATGTCTGATCCTTATATAGCGCACTGATCGACATGCTCCACCCCCGGACCCTTGACGCGGGAAGCGGGGTATCTGAGGTATAGGGGCTGGCAAGACCTTGGAGGAATGGCTATGGCATGCGGACGATCTCGCTCCGAGGGCTGCAGGGCTGGATCAACCTGGCTTGTGCCTCAGGGGGTTTGCATAGGGATTATCGGTTAGATGGCAGAGCCTCCTGGACATACAGTGACTATGTGAGGATGAGACATTTGAGTTGAGAGAAATCTTGTCTTAAGAGATAGATTCGACGTGAACAACAGGCTCTATCTAACACAAATCTCCAAATCATCCTCTAGCCCAACTGTAATAGACATATGAGGCCTGCTAGTCCACATGCGATAGATAACGTCGCGCGTCAAACCCGCGGACGCCGCGACAGCAAAGACACCAGAGACGAAGAAGACATCTCCCCCTCCAGCTAGCCCATCCTCATGCCTAGTGGTAATCTCGTGACGAATGGACGGGATAAACGTCCTCGGCGCAACAATGTTCGTGTTGGGGTCGGCTTTGAGGCAGAATGCGCTGCACTTAAGGCCAGCTGCACCATCCGTTGCCAACCCAGCATGAGCGCCGGACAGCTCTACTTCAAGCTGCAGTGTGAGGTCCACAATCCCACTGGCCCCGGCGCGCGACTGGATCAGACAGGAAGGCCTAGAGACCAGGGTACACTCAGTAACCCAATATCCGTCACCTTCACCTCCAGCGGCAGTAGCGCCGAACGGGTCCTGAATCTCAGGGACAAAACGTCCATCTGCTGTCTCGGCGTCTACCGCAAATCCCGAGTCCACAAGCTGGAAAGAGTCCCACAACCCCCGGTCCATGAACCCCCGCAGTCCTCTTACGCGGTGTACTCGAACATGCCACCCGGGATGCACCTCGCCCAGTGGGATGCATACCGTCTCGATAGCGACATCCAGAAAGGTCCAGGGTTGCCAGACACTGCTCAGGCCCGGAACACTGCCAAAGTCCCGCCCAGCAATCTGAGTGCCATACTCAACGATCCTCTCGTCCACCGACGCATCCCGCACCCGCCAGCTCTCGCCACTGTCGAAGCTCACAGCCAGCGTACTATCCGGCGCGACCTGCTCGAGCAGCGTCCCGCACGGAACACTAAACCCAAACGCCGCCGAGTACGCAAACTTGCCGTACTTGGCCTCGCGCCCCCTGTGCGCCTTGCGCGTCATTTGTCCGCTGGAGAGGAGATACGTGTGTTCTGGCGTGTTGCAGAGGATATGGCGGGGCAGCCAGAGGACCTGCACGCCTGGTAATCTTCGTCTCAGTCCATCTTTCTGGGTAGGCCCAGGCCCAGGCTCCGAGACTAAGGAAGGCAATGAGATTGGTACCGAGCCTAACGGGTGCGGGAGCTCCGGCGCAGCCCAGAACGCATGGGACGCCGGAAGCATCAGCACAACGAAGCTCTTGAGACACCAGTACCCCGACTGCGGCGAGGTGTAGTTCTCGGCCATGTACAAGTTTGGGTATGTGTAGCCAACCGTGAACGTGCCGTCGGTGTTGAAAATGCCGGGCTGCCGCGCCCACCAGCGCAGGTGTCGCAGGAGCAAGCCTTTGATGGCCCCCAGCTCGTTAACTGGCTCGGGGAGCGGGATACCGGCGCATGCGGCAGCGGACCAGAATGCAGCGAGGGCGAAGCGGTAGGTGAGGCTGCGACCGAAGGGTATTGCAGAACCTGTACGGTGTGTGCGCTGTCAGAAAATCGGCTTCGCCTTCAATATGCATTTTAGGGAGGGGATCTATCTGTTGCGTACCATCAGGTCCGAAATACCGCCAGAACACAGCAGCAAAGTCCCGCGCGGACTGGCGGTACTTCTCCGCGCGTACCGGGTCCTCCTCGCCAGCAAGACGCACGTACAGCATCTGCGCAAACTGGATCGCAAAGCTGCCGGACTAGTAATCCGCCTGCTTCCGCTCGTCGCCCCAGCGCCCGTCGCTCGACCAGCCGGGCCCCATCTCAAAGGTATCAAGCGTCTTCAGATCCGCGGTAATGCGCCCCTGGAGGTCCTCCCGGGGGACGCCGAGGGCCCTGACAAGCGCAAGATTCACAAACACGCGGAACCACAGCCAGTTGTTCTGCGGCATGGCACGGTCGTTGATCTGCCGCAGCCAGGCCACCAAGCACTGTTTCTGGCCGTCGTCCATACCCCGCACCAGCGCACCCCCGGATGGCTTGACCAGCAGCGCCACGGCAATAGACTCCATCTCGACCATGCGCTGGTCACAGTCGCCCAGGTCGCCCCAGTACTGCGGGCTCTGCGGATCCGTCCCGGCTTTGAGACCGTTGATCCACGAGTGTAGTGTTGCCCTTCTCGCCTCGTCACTCCCCTCCTCGCACAGCAGATACGGCACAACCCACAACGGCCGCGCGAAACCTTCCAGCTGCGCGGCGGTCTCGTCAAACCCGGCGCCTGTGCCTGCTGTGAGCTTTATGCGCGCGCCGGACGCGCTCTTGTAGGGCTGTAGGGCGTGCAGGAGGGATTTCGCGGCACGGACGAGGTCGGATCTTGTCGCGAAGGCGTTGTCGCTGAAGCCTGGCAGAGGAGGCATTTTGGTCCTGCGTACCTAGGTAGGTGGGTGGTAGACCGATGATGACGCGGGATAGTTGCCGTGCAAGATTGCTATCTGCAACACTTCGTTGGGCACTAGCGCGTGGCAGGGATTCCTGTCGGCCAACGGGGTATTGACAGCCGACTGCCCAGCGACAGTGGTGGAATTTGTCGGTGCTGGGGGAATCTCTCGCGGACTGCGGGGGGTTGGCAGCACCATGCGGAGGCATCTCAGACTGGTTATAATGGGACCGTAGGCCGTTTTCTTCCAAATGGTACCTCCCTTTATAGCGATGCATCCGCCCGGCTATTCCTGCTTACCCTCCTCACTTCTGAGGATATCGTCAGGGATACGATCGATCTTTGTTTCTCAGCTGAGAGAGCTTACCGGGGGGGAGAGGGGTAAATATATTATCTTAGAGCATTCGAAATGACTCCTGAAGTTAGGGCTTGTCCGACGGGTTGTATCTATAAATGTGGAGTCGAACGAAGGGGCCTACAGTGACGTCCACACTGATGATAAGACTAAAGCCAGCTAGCTTTCAAATGCGATGTTGAATCGCGTCTTGAGCACTTGGATTTGACGCTCGACTGGTGTCTCCCTAGCTACTTGCTTTGACTTGGTCGGGGGGGTGTAGGTAGTTTGGCCTGCGGTTGTCCTTTGCAGTATATCCGAGGACCCTTCAGGGCTAACTAGGGCTGACTCTATTCCTTTGAGGAGATCATTTTCGAGACACTTGCAGCATAACGATGCACCTTAGTGGGTCATGACACAGCACCACCGCTCGACTGGCTTGGGAGTGATCTCAGCTCGCATGGCCATGACGAAATGCATAACCCCGCGGTTGGAGTAGCTCGCATAAGCAGCTTGCATGCCCCCTGCTCTGTCTGGTTATATAAGAGGTCCCTCGCGCATCTTCCATCTCTATTTTCACGCACCTCCATCTCAACCCAGAAACCTTCGTGGGTGTCTCATCTCCAGCAAACCTCTCTATCCATCTTGGGCCTATGCTAACCCCAGACTCTCTCTCTCCCACAGACCCCACCATGCCCTCAACCCTCTCGACCCCCGAAACCCGACAAACAGTCCAAATCGGCCCGAGCGCCAGCTCCTTCACAGGAACCGTCTTCCTCGAGTCAACGCACCGCGACGGCAAAGTCACCTCCGCAAACGTGACCTTCACCCCCTGCGCGCGCACGCACTGGCACACGCACGAGGACGGCCAGGTCATCAAGGTGACGACGGGCCACGGCTGGATCTGCGACAAGGGCGAGGCGCCGCGCCGCATCAAGGCGGGTGATGTGGTCTGGGCACCTGCGGGCACGACGCACTGGCATGGCGCGGATGAGGGGTCGCTTATGACGCACTTTGTTGTTGCGTTGGGCGAGACGAAGTGGCTGGGGCCTGTGAGTGATGAGGAGTATAGGGCTGGGAAGGTATAAAGGGGTGGATTTGGGGATTGGCTTCGATTGGATGCTTACAGTTACTATCGTTCGCCCAAGAAGACATGAATTGGCGCAAATCCTTCTTGTACACTGAGCTAGGGCACATGTTCTGGGTATATGTTCAGTAGACAGGGCATGGAACGGCCGCGAAGTATTCGTTCTTCCTCTGGCTGGCGAGTCCTACAGTCTTGACGTTGTGCCGGCTGCTGTTAAGGTTAAACCATGATCATGCAAAACCCTAACTGCCCTCAGCCACCCAACCTTCGCTCCAACTGTAAGGTTAAGCTGACGTTCAAGCCCAAGCTCAAGCTCAGCCCACCATCCCCTCTCCCAGCTCTGGTGAAACTCTGACCAGCCTCGCTGGCTATATTACCCGCCTCGCAGAATTGATTCCGCCCACTTCAATGTTCTTTAGCACCCGCCATCTTCAGCAATCCACTTCCTTGCCTACATATCTTCCAGCCGAACCATTCAGCTCCACAACTTCACTGCGAGACACGACGGGATGCATGTCATCTTGACCTGGCTTGTGCCCGGGCTTTTTTCTGCTGCCGTCCAAGTCACCGTTCTCTATATCGTTCCCTGGGCCATGGAAAAACTTGAGAACTGGTTGAAGGGCGGAAAGGAGACTGAAAAATGTATGTCCTCTTTTTCTTTGTATTTTGCGCTCGTTGATTTGAGCATGCAGTGAGCGACCGTGTTGATCTATTCCATCTTTCATAGGCCGCGCCTATCCCGAATGTTCTCCAATGGGCTACAAACGGATGTAGCGGAATTCCCACTCGACACGGGCAATGCAGGGAGTACAATGGGATGCGAAAAATCGCGAGAAGCCGTGGAGATGCGCACAAGGTAGCCTAATCTAATGTTTTGAAATGGTCACATATGTACGTAACAGGCAGCGCGCTCACCACCAAAATGAACTCTCGCGAACCAGGGGCATAGGAAATTTGATTAAGACTGATAAGAAACATCACTTATGTAGATAGACACCCACTGCAGTGTCTCGGTCTCCTCTCCGTTTCGATCATGTCGAATAATCCTACCAACCTACCACCGCCTCCCCTCCAAATCCGACCCGAACAGCCCATCGCTATAGCTAATCACGCGATCCAAGCCCGTGAAGTGGTGGTCGAGCAGCATCTGCGAAATCGACACGGCGTCGTCAGAAAGCAAAGACATTTCCAGGTCTGGCTCGACCAAGCCGCGGGCTTGCTCTACTCCTACACCTGCACCTGCGCTGCTCTCCGCGGAAATCTCCGGGCGAAGTTGAAACGAGAATGCATCAGGCGCCACCGGGGATAGCTCCTTAGATGCAGAAAAAGCCTGCTGGGCGATGAATGGTCCACCGCTTTGTCTACCTCGCTGCCCACGGGGGCTTTCTTGGCTGGGAGGCGATGCTCGCCCGGGATGTACATGTTCGCGCTGGGATAGCAGTGGGTTTGAGGTGGTCAATTGTTGGAGGGGGAAAGAAGCAGGCGCGGTACGCAGGTGATTAGATTCGCTCGGGGTTTGCTGATGCTGTTGCGATACAGGTGCCAATTGTGAGATCTCAATCGTATAGCCGGCAAGATCCAGCGAGAACGAAGGGTCTCTGGCGCATTGTCCATGGAGCCGGACCAAAGTGGACGAGTACGTGGCTGCTAGATTCGAAGCGTGCGCGGTCCTATCCCCATCCCGCTGAGCGCCCATCCAGCGAACAGACATCGCGTCCAAGCCGCGAACCAGATCCCAGAACTCGGGCGCGACACTCTCCGGTTTGCCCGGGTCGCGCCTCCACGAGAGCAAGAGCGTCCTCGCCGCAATCAATACACAGAACGCAAACTGGCTGTTGAGCGGGGCCGAGGGCAGCGCGCTGTTCAGGTAGTGGCCAGTGATCAGGGCGACCTCGACAGCGGCCGTGTGGCACGTCTCCATGCTGCACGAGCTGGGCAGGCGGCTCTTGAACGGCCACTACGACAGCGGGAACGCGATGGGCTGGTGCAGCAGGATCATGGACGCGTTGTGCGTGATGTGCGCGAGCGTCAGATTCGGGTCCATACGCGTCACGGTTGCTGGGCTGGCGTCCTGCTGGTGCGGCGTCACGTTGACGGTCCATTTCTGGGGGAGCAGCATCTTCCAGTGCACGAGGCGCAGGTCGAGCTCTTTGAAGCGCGTCAGCCAGGCGCTGCACTCTTTCTGGTTGTGCAGGTCGACCTTTTGCTGCAGGAAGTATGTTGTCACGCGGCTTAGAGACTCGGTCGCTTCGATGCAGTAGGCGTAGGCGCCTACGGTGGACATGTCGACGGGGAATGTTGATGTGCCGGGGGATGGGCCGGCTTCGGATAATGCCTCTGCCTCTGCGTTGTCTTCGGGATGGCGTTGGCCCGGTGGATGATGCGTCGGCAGGAACGCGAGGGGGTTCCCAATGCGGCCAGCGGACTTGTCCCAGATGCCAAAGTACGGTGTTACGACGGGGGCTCTCCTTCCGCCAGGTGAACCCGTCGCAGGGTAAGCGGCGGTGGACATCGTCGGCCGTCAGGCTGGTGTTCCAGCCCATGCTGACCGAGCAGAACCGGTCGAGCGTGAAGACGGCCCAGAAGACCCGCCGCCGCTCTTCGGCCGCAATCCAGTCGTCTGGGGGTGGGAGGATCCGGTGCGGCGTGGAAAAGGGCTGCTGGGTCGCTTCGTCGTGCTCGACTGTGAGTTGGAGGTAGTCGACCATCCGGGACAGTGAGCCGACGAGGGGCCAGGCCTGCGGGCATTGACCGCTTGCTATCTGTTTACTGTTAGTAGTGGGCCTAATGCTGGAGCTAGTCGCGTACATCATGAGAGGCAATTAAGATAAGCGCCTGGAGGTTTTCAACAGACGGCTGCTTCAAGGCCTTCGATATCAACCAGTCGCTTGTGTCTTCTGCCTTGTCCGCTGACTTTTGCAGATATGTTACGGTATAGTCATCATTAATATACCGTTGCGCGACGAGGATCATGGACTGCACGAGGAGGTTGATCTTCTCCCTGTGTGCATTGTTATCAAGTCGCCTGCGGAACCGACCCTCGTGGATAATTGGGATCCACGGATGGACATGGACAAAGTATGCTTCAAGGAGATGGCTTAGTGTATCATCATCGGGTATATCCAGAGACCCTTCTGCAGCCAATGTAAGGCGTGGTTCATCATGCTCCAAGCGTCTCCTCTTCGAAGGTCTACCAGGTTGGTCAAGGTCCCGGAGCCCGGCAGCAAGAGACACCAAAACAGTCCGGATCGTCGACTGGTCTCCAGCAGCATCTTTAGCATCATCCAATCGAGCCTGCTGTTTCTCGAGGGACCGTTCCACGGCATCTAAACAGCCGTTAGTCAGTGTTAGCGCAGGAACCTGGTCCGGTTGGTAGCCCACCAAGTCTCCTATGGATATTCTCCAACGCCCCAGCCTTCATCCCCGGCTTCGCGCGCTTCGCCTCGTACTGGCACTCGGACGCCGTCTTGCGACAGTGCTGGCATGCCGGCAGCTCCCTGGAGCACCGGAGCTTGCGTCGCTGGCAGGTATTGCACGCATGGCTGACGTCGGCACCGCGGGGCGTCTGGTCGGGCGAGCCTGACGAGTCTGGCCCGTTGGGTTCCTCCATTTTCCGCCCAGATCGCTTTGGTGAGGAACGTGTTGGAATGATGGAAACGTGGTCTGGAGCCTTTGTGAGGAAGACTTCCCCCGCTTCTCGCGGCACTTACCCCGAGTGCCGAGGATCAGGCTGACTAGGAATTTCCCCGACCAGGCGCATAAGGTGGGATTATCCGGCTGTCTATTAGCTGCAAGATTTATAGTGCAGGCCTGAACTTAGCTTCCAGTTATTTGGGTTCCGTCGTGAGCTCTCAATGCATGTAATAGAGAGGAGATAGAGGATGCGATATCAACTACAAGGCAAGTAGCATACGCTGATGGAAGCCAGATCGCACTTCACTGGTACCCTAAAGTCGTAACAGTACTATCATTGAACGAATTAACACAATTTCAGTGACTATTGCATACAAACCACCAGCAGGCAGCTGACATTCTGTCCAAGTACGCCCGATATGTCGGATTTTCATGGCCTGGCAAATCTTGACCAGGCTGCCTATCGGCACTGCACCTCTGCGCGATATATGATACAGGTCGACATAAGGCGGGAACCTAATTAAGCTATACAGCCAATTTAGTGCTGACGTCAACTATGCGAGCAAGTAACGCGGGTATATAAACACCAACCTTCCCTGATGTTGTGCTGTCTTCAGAATCAACAAGGCCACCACGCAATGCTCGTCCCACTGCAATTATCGACTCCGGTACCATCATAAGGTCAACCACAGACATGCTATCCCATCCAGCCACTTGTCTGGCCAACTATGCCGACCCTATAATCTCATCCTAGCGCCTTAGCACACCAGGCATGCTCGGCAAAGGTTATGCCCGCTGTCTCTGGCCCCCGCCAGCCTTACCAGAGCGACGTGAGCAACAAGAGCAACAACAATAAAAAAACAAAAACATACAACAGCTGGGATTCGCATGTGGTCACCCACCATACTACTAACCAGCCGGCGTGTGGCTTAAGTACGGCTGAGCGGACGGGAAGCCCTGTTCTCCACACCCTGTGGTCGTATGTACTTGGCACTTTACTAATTTAAATCATGTAGCATTCTTTGTCAATGCATATTCCAATCAGGGCACGCTCCCGTCCATTTCGTATCTTGCCGCTTTCAGTGGAAAATGGGACATCCGGATGGGGTGTAAGTCCAGCGTAGCGGACTGCGAACCGACGGATATACATCCAGTCAGTCTCCATTACCCGAGTATGTAAGACGGCGGTTGAAGAAGGCTAGAGGGACAGGTGTATGTTTTATTGGACCAACACCTTCTCAGCAGCCTTCTTGAGCAACCCTACGTACCAGTATGCTGACACCACACGGTCGTTGCTGAGAACCTACCAAAGCATAGCTTGCATACAGTCAAATTGTGTAGCAAGGAGCTAGACCCGTGGTTTCGCCTTTTATTCATGGTCAATCTAATACCGTACCCTTTTTCTAATGTCCATGGCTTTCTTCCTATCTTGACGTAGCCCGTTAAAAGGAGTAGTACTACCAAGCACCTGCATAATGTATGAGTGTAGGTAAATTATCCACAGTGTTAAACACTGCTTAATCGTAACTAAACTATCTATACAAACAAAGGAGTACAAGAACTGAAATACTACTCGAAGCCGACAATGCAACCTCGAGCCCTAATCACGACAGCCTCGTTCTGGTCTGATGCTCGTCTCAATCAATCGCCGCCTCACCTCACCCTACCCTACCCTAGGTGCACCGGAAACTCTCAGCCAAAGTAATATCACCACCAACATATTCAATCTGGGAAGGATACGGGCACAAGTTACGGGAGCCAGGGAGACCTTTTCCGAGCGCCGAATATTCCACTGGCAGGGTGCTCGGGGCTGTGCCATTCTCGACCCAGCGCTGCAGAGCCTTGAGCACGGTCGTGGGCTGTCCGCCGAGGCCGCCGGAGCAGTGGCCCAGGCCCGGCGACTCGAAGAAGCGCCAGAAGTCGTGGACGTCGGGGAAGAGCGCCTGCGCCTTGTCGTAGAGGTACTCGGTGCCTTTGGTGGGGATGCTGGGGTCGGCCTGTTGCAGTAGGTTAGTTAAGTCGTACCCTAAGTAGGGGCGGGATTCCGGCAATATCCTTTTAGAGGAGAAAAGACAGAACTTAGCGACGGGACGTACCATGCCATGGTAGGTAAGGAGCTTGCCTCCAGCATTCTTGAACGCGTGCAAATCCGCATTGTCTGCATTCCAGGAGCTGCCGTACTCCGAGGTGATCAGGTTGAAAAACTCGTCGTACTCCTCGTGGCTCAACCCGCCACTGTTGAAGCTGATGTTCTTGGCAACGAAGAGATTAAACCACTCCTCGCCGTCGCTCGCGCTCCCGGACGCCGAGCTGTTGTATCCCGGCTGCACGCCAAAGGTACTACCGATGTCGGACCCGGGGTTGTATCCATACCACAGCTGGCGGCCGTCGGTAGTGTGCGCGCCAGACCAGGCGGCGTCGGCAATGAGCGCGGCGCCGTGGCTGAGCGCGATCGTGCGGTTCAAGGTATCGCAGGTGAATGTCTTGTTCACGGCGGTATACGGGTTGTAGGCACAGGCGCTCATGTTGGAAATCAGCCCATCCACCACGCCATCCAGGGGATCGCAGTAGGCGATGGCCTCGGCGGCCAGGAAGTCCAGTTCGCAGACCAGCGGGTCCACGCCGTGCCAGACGCGCATCAGGAGCGGGTAGTAGAGCGAGGACGTGAACTTGGTGAACGACTGGGCGGGCGCAGAGGCCGCGATCCCGTCGTAGGCTGTGGGATAGCGCTCGGCAAGCATCATCCCCTGGCGGCCTCCCTGCGAGCACCCGCTCCAGTACGAGTATTCCGGGGCCCGGCCGTAGAAGCTGGTTATCAAGCTCTTCCCGATGATCGCTTGGTCGTTGTAGGCGCGGGATCCGAAGTTTTCCACCGCCATCCAGTCGACATTGCCGGGGCTTATGAGCGCCCACTCGCGGGGTCCGGTCGTGTCTTGCCCTAGTCCTGCATCGGTTGTTGTCGTGGCAAAGCCTTCGCCTAGGGCGCCGCCCATGAAGAACTCCGACAGCACGTACCGGCCCGCAGCCCAGCCGCCGCCTCCTGTTGCCTGCAGACGGCCGTTCCAGGTGGCTGGCTCCGGGAGCCAGGTCTCGACGGTGATGGTATCGTCGTAGCCGGGGTGGGTGTACTGCACGGTGACGTTGCAGAAGCTAGCATTTTCCACGTCAACTGTGCCGCCGTTGTAGTTGAAGGTGGACGGGATGTAGCTGGTGTAATTGGTGACCCAGACCGCCGAAAGAGAAAGGATTTCAGCACCGTACACGGTCGGGGTCTGAATGGCTGCAGAAGAGCAAACTGAAAGGTTCGTCATGGCCACTGGAAAGAGAAGTGAGCCAAGAACAAGACAAGGAGCGTGCGAGTAGGAGGAGTGTTGAAGTTCTGGAGAGCTCCTGGTACAAGTAGTCCTTTTATATCCGAATTTTCTGCGCGGGACGGGATACCTACGTGCTCCCATCCTTACCATTAATTTTGAACATGACGCCAATCAATGGACAGGGGTTGCTGGATTGATGCTGGTGGTGGAGCCCCAAGTCGGGCGATCACCAAGTAGTCCTTCTCAACAAGGATGTTCGTACTCGGGCTTGGGTATCTCCACTTCTGGGACCGTTTTCAACCTGCTTTGAATCTTAATTCAAGGCTAATTTAACAATGAGCTAATCAGCCGACATTTACTATGTTTACACCTCTAACCTTAGATCTACCCTTAGCTTTCGTAGCACTGCTGAATAGTTCTCGAGGCCATTATACTAAACCAGTGACATCCATCGCTGTACCTAGTAATGCAATCTAGCAAAACAAGCCCTCGCTCAAAACCCCCTCGCGGGCGTGCCGGGCCTCAAACAAGGCATCCAGAACAGCAAAGGACTTCCCCTTGGTCTCTGGCCGCGCAAAAAGGCAGATTACCGTACAAGGTGCCATCAAGCCCAGAAAATTCAACCCGGTCTGCGGTCTCTCCATGTAAGACTATCTATCGAAGTAGGTTGTTGGATGGTTTTGGTACATATGTATGTCACGGACACATGTCCAAGAGACATCCATCCAGCCTTGAGATCTGGTCCAATCCTCACTCTGATCGCCCGAAAATATCAAAACCAAGACCAAAACCAAGACGCAGATAACAACCGTGCCCTATGGAGACCCCAGTGTAGGGAAAAAAAAAAAAAAAAAAGCCGTCCACCTAAGCCCCCAACAGCGCCGCCGCAACCTTCGCCACGGAGTCCACACTCTTATAATCGGAATCAGCCGTCAAATACATCATGCCGACGCCCCTCTCCACACCCGCCGCAATCACATCTACGTAGTCGACACCATCAGGAACCGAGTTGATGATAATCGCGCTCTGGCTGTAGTCCGCCGCCGCAACGCCGCTGACCAAGTCCGCCTTCGAGTTCGAGCTCTGGCCCTGCTCCAGCCACGCCGCGTACGTGCTCTCGAAGTCGACGATGTGCGTCGCGTACTGGAAGTACTCTGCCGCGGGCGCGGTGCCGGGGTTGAAGACGACGGTGGGGGCATTCTTGGCGTCCGGCGCGAATGCGGAGGCGAGCGACTGCACGTGTGCGGCGGCGTCTTGCATGTAGCTGAGATCGGACGAGGCGGAGGAGTGCGGGACTTCGTCGAAGAAGATCCCTGAGAGGGTGATGCCTGGGTTTGCGGCGTTGGACGCGGGGAGGCTGGTGGACGAGGTGGGGGTGGAGGATCCAGATGTCGGAGTGGGAGTAGAAGTCGGAGTAGGCGCGGCTGTGACGAAGGTGGTCCAGGACTCTGGGGTGGACGGTGCATGTGCATGGCTGTGTGTCTCGCCCTTGCGAGGGGATGATCGCTTCTCCTTGCGGCTGCTGCTGCTCGCCGCGCTGTATGCGGCCCACTGGCTGTAGAGGTCAATGTCGGCCTTGACCTCGCTGATGTCGCGCGCCGCCCAGTTTGTGCGCACGTATCCGAGGGTGTGGGCGTTCGGGTAGCTGTTGAGGGTTTCGACGCCGGAGATGTAATCGGAGGCGGGAGGCGCTGCATGGGGACAACGGCAAGCTCCGTGTTAGCCAGCAGATTTCTTTTGCTTTATTCTCATGTGTTGGAAAGCGTCTGGTACATACACGAGTCACCCGGGCCAGACTGCGGGTTAACAATCACGTAGAAGTCGACGTCGGGGTATGCGGCCAGCGCACTGTAGACGGGGGCCCAGGTTGTGTCGCTAGGCCAGGTGTAGAGCGGGAGGATGACGCCGGTTGCAGCGGCGACAGAGGCGTAGTAGCTTAGGCTGAGCAGGCTCACGCCGAGATAATGAGTGAATGAGGGCATTTTGGATGGAAAGGAGTGTAGGTGGGATAAAGGAGTGTGGGGTCTTCGAGCACCAGGCTGAAGCAAGAGCAGGAGCAAGAGCAAGGGTGGAAAGAATGGAAGGGATAAGAAGATGAGGCTAGAAAAGAATGGGGAGAGAGGATTGACATCTCGACGGCCTCGTGGGATATATATCAAATCTCGGGCTGGAGATTACCCCCATCGCCGTTCGCTTAAATTGTACTCTGTCCAATGTATACTACCTGGAAATATAGAGAAGCCCAAGCCACGGGCGCCAACCCGTTGGGAGGGCTTCCCAGCCGATTGGTTCAGTCTCCTGGCATTTTCCAACATGATACAGCCACTCCAGAGATCCCACTCCGCTTCTTTGTTGTAGATAATCAGGGTAAATTCGCTCGCGTTTCAACAAATCCTGCGGGGGCTAACGCTCGGACTGAAGGATCGATTTACCGCATCTCCCTAGTCATGTAGCGGCCGCAGACACCGATCGAATCTCTTGTCGCTCCTGTTTAATTTCCGGCGTTCGTCCACCCCTGCATGTTTGTGGCGGGCCTCCAATAAGCTAAGCGGGTATTACGACGCGCGCCTACTCAAACACTTGACATGTCAATGTTTGGAAATCTCCGACTGCGCTGCGAGCGTTGCTCATTTTTGGGGGGTCGGAAACTTTGCCAATTGGACAAACTGTCGTAGGAAAAAGTCGTGCCGTCCGAGCGTGGGTTCTAGATCGTTGCTACCAAGACCTCAATGCCGACGTTGAGCACGTTAGATCTTAGCCTACACGCTAGCCGCTAGTTCTACCAGGGGTCTCTTCTTTTCGAACGGCGAGATGCTGGCTCAGGCCGCTCTTGGATGGTTTGCTGCGATCGCAGCGACAGGGCCGGCGCAAGAAAGTCCTAAAAAGCCCTAGAAGGCGCCAATTAGACAGTGCTCTGTATTCCGGGGAGAGCAAAGGTTAAACGATGTTTCGGAAAGAATGGCGCAATTGTAAGAAGTTGTTAGCAGGACTAGTCTGTGGGGTCCTTGTAATTAGATGGCTTCGAGCATGGGCCCTTATACCAGGCTCCTGGAGAGCGCTCACTTGGGAAGTCTCGGAAGAGGCTAGATAGATATATATATATCAGACCACCACTATATCCTAACACTCAACCAGTTAACTTTTCCGCCCTCCCTCTTGGACAAACGGATATAAAAC